>WMED01015082.1:0-13785 GCA_019650415.1 Pipa parva | reverse complement strand
TTTCAGATGATTTTCAGGGGTTAAAAAGTAGTCTTATACGCCAGCAAATACAGTACCTAAAAATGCATTTATAGTTACTACATATTCAGTCTGTGCTTCCAAAACATCCTTATTGTGAATAAAAACTAAGATATTAATTTATTCAGTTTTCAAATTGACTTTCAGGTGCACTTCATGAATATGCATTATCTAAAGCACCATATAAAACAATGGGACTGAGAGAGGTCTGTTGAACAACATGGCTGCTATCAGTAAAGACAGAAACAGACAGAAAGTAATAAAATTCATGAATTCAACTTCAGAGACATTTTTTTTTATAAGGGCCTTATATGAATAACTACCATTATTTTCCAAGTGGTATTTTTTCTTGGGTGTTACTGGTCCTTTAATAGGAGGTACAAGGTAAAACAAATGAAACAGCGATTTCAGCAGGAGAATCTCTAAGATGCAATACACATTAAATACCCATAATGCATATGGAGAGTCATACTGTGATCATATGGTGCAGTGCTCTGCACATGTGTTTAATTATGTGTTTTTCAACTAGTTTGTTTATATGAGTTAGATGCATACTGCACACACTTTTATCTAATTATGAGTTTTTAGTTGTAATGGGATCATCCAAAGTGTTTATGAAATGCTTGACACATGCTTGAAATCTAATGATAAAAGCATAGGAAGTGTTTGAGGGTTTACATGCGTACAGTACAAATTACTCACATGCATGTGCATTTATACATTTCCAGATGACGTGGCACATACCATAATACATTTCCATTTTTTTTATTCATGCAAACCCTCCCCATCTATCTAACTAAGGCAACTGACCCTAAAGCTTTACATGTCTCAGATAATCAACCTGTTATATGGAAAGAGCATTTATTTAGAAATCCATGAATGCCTTGTATAATCAAATTCTTAAACTTTCAGCACCCTGTTGCTTAACAAATGGCAAGTTATGTAATAGCAAAAGCTTTAAAACAAGAATGTTGTCAGGTTTCTAACACACATGTGTTGTATGGAGGGAACCCTTGAAAAGACTTGTACCACTGGTTTCTAAACTTAAATATGCAGAAAACTATCACAACAAGCTTTATTTAAAAGCAATATATGGCACGAACACCCATATACAACATGTGGGACATGTAAGGAGGTACAGAACCATTGTAGAACAGAAGTGGTGGAGAATTCTCTTGGATGAGTACAACGTGACCTTTTTAAGCATGGACAACATGCCTTCAGTTTTATAGCTTGGCTGTTCACAAGCTTACATTACTTGTTTAAATAAACAGTTCACTACATCTCTGTGTCAAGTGTAGGGACTTGTAACGTGAGAACTGACACGATAATTGCAGTGAAGTGCAGTGAAGACACATACAGGGTACTACGGAGCTGGATGCCACTAAAGGAACTAGAGTAACCAGAGCCCTTTATGCCTCTGGAGCAACTGAGGTTCACTGGAAACAGGAAAACAGGAACAAGTGCGGGGGAAGTGCAGAAACAGAAGGGAAGGGAAGGGAATCTTCTTTACCACAGTGGAGTTGGCATGGGATAACACCGAGTTAACCCTCCACTAGTGGCAGCTGGCTGAAACACTTGAAGACACCAGTAGACATAGGAACTGCAGAACTACAGCTCACTGGATCACGTGGATCATAGCGTACCTTTAAACTCAAAGTTGAGAGACCAAACGACTGAAGCTGTCTGTCAGGGAAAACAGTACAAAGGCAAACCTGAAGATATTCTAGTAGGCTGGGCTGAAGAACTGACACTCAAGAGTCAGCAGGAAAAGCTGAAACTGAAGCAGAAACTTCCGAGAAGGTACAAGGCAGTTCTAGTAGTAAAATAGCAACAAAGGTATTGACATCAACACTAAAGCGCTGTGTAACAGTGCTCACCCCTTTTTTAATTTGGCGCTGCTGATGTCTTGCATGTTTAAGGACAAATAATGAAATAATGAATGAAAAGGTTCTTTGGCTTTGACTCCCCATTAAAGGCCCTCTTATAAAGAAACACATTTAGAACCCAAACAGCCACATGACCTCCCTAACCTTAGCCTATGTCCATAATAAACTGCTCTGAAGGGGGTTGAGAAAATTGCTGTTCCTTTATGTGCATGAGCATTGTCTTTGACTCTGTTTTTTAAATTTAAAAAGGACAATCAATAGCACTGTATAAATGTTTATGTTGGGATGGGAGGGAGTGTGTGTGTGTGGGAGTGGGTGGGCTGGCTATGTCCAGATAAGGGTGGATTTATGCTAGGATGGAACATGGTGGCTATGACAGGGGTAGTAGACTGGGGACAAAACTGAATATAATGCTTTTTAGATTTGCTTTAGATTTTTCTTTAAATGTAAATTCATTGCAGCATGTCATTTATGTGATTGTTACATAATGCATTTATAAAGTACAGTCCAATTGATTCAGCAGATGGCCATTGTGAAGCCTGTGCTGGAACAGGGCTGCTCAACCACTTCCCGGCTTAAAAAAAATGGATTTTACAGTGGGGAAAAAAGGTGAAGTCTGTTGCAGACTGGACTTGCCTGTTTAAGGTGTTAGGGCTTTATCATAAAAGACTAAAAAGACCGTCAGATGCATTATTGACAAGACCGAAAAAAAATGCAAACTTGACAAGACTGAACGGGTTGAAAAATGTAGTTAAAGAAGAAAGTAACAGGCAGGATCAAAAAAAGGCGGTGCAGCCCATCAACCAAAACAATTGCCCATGTGTATGGAAAATCTTATGATACTGGAAATCACAACATTCCAAAATCAACAGTATAGCAATGGGTATGTATCAATGAGTGATAAGCCGATGTGTGTGGCCTGGATAGTTTTCAGATATATTACAGTAAACATACCAAAGGATCAGCTCAGACAGATACCAACAGGGTAAATAAAATAACCTGTTAATAGGGTTATACCTGCTTATTGACAAATGTCCTCTGTCACCTTACATTTGGAATATAAGTAAATAAAGCTATCCAAAAAATGTAGCTTTCCTTGTTTTTCTTCAGGAATCTCCTTAACTGTAAATCTATTGGCATAGGTAGAGCAGAATTTATTTTTTTGAAGGGAAACTAAAGCTTGTTTTATCTAGAGGTGATTCTTAGGGGGGAGGGAAAGACTAATCTGAGTTTTAATCTCCAGAGCAGCCTCCTGCTGTTGCTTTCAAGCTGATCTCTTCTGTTGTGAGAAGCTCTATGGTAATCTTCACTTCCTGTTCAAACTCACTGAAATGACAGATGAAATGCCTCACAGACTTTAAATTTGTTACAAACTGTGTATCCTTTAATACTGCTCTGACATGAAGATGAGAGAATATCTCTCAAAAGCTTGTCTTATACAATGATCTGTTAGTCCATATAAAGTATCACACAATACCACTAAACTCACTGAACTGAGCAATTTTAGAAGCAGTTTTACATCAAAATTCTGCTTCTGAGCATGCTCACCTCAGTGAATTTGAACAGGAAGCAGGAAGTGAAGAACATTGCAGAGGTTCGCACAGCAGAGGATTTGTGATTGTGGTTATGTGATTAGGCTCTTGTGTGAATAAATATTTAAAGACAATACAATGCAAAATAATGAAAAACTCTTAAGAGAAGTTCAACTTTGAATATGGGTATTGATGGCCTAAAGGGATATGCCTTTCTAAAGATGTGGATGTTTTTAGAACATTCAAAAGACTGTAAAACATATCTGGAATGTCAGTCAGTTTCATCAACTCAGTGCAACATAAGATGTTTGGAGAGGTTTTGTAGATGGAAGGTTGATAAAGTAATGTTTTTTTATGTGGAGCAAAGTACAACTGTGCCTAGAAGCAAATATAAAATATTGGGCATATGTTTGTAGGTAAATAATAAAATACTTTATTTGATTAACTAAACTCTGAAAAAGCCTGTGTAAAGGTCAGTCAGCAAATAAACAAATTGCAGAAGCCCGAATTCCACCAGTCAGAGACTGAGGGGTTATTGACTAAAGTCTGAATTGTCACATAAAGGTGTGACTTTGTTGCCTTCTCATATTCAGGTATTCAGCAAACTCTGCAGTGTTGCGAATTTAGCAGCTAACAACAGTCACACACTACGCAATAGACTGTAACTGACACGGTTACGAATTTGCTATGGGTATACTGATGTAGTCATGAATTTTTGAATTTTCTATGGGAATCTGTTTCATCAATACAGAGTAGCGAACCAGAGTGCAGCAGCCTGAATTGAGGAGAATTCACCTCAACAGTCGAATTCTCTTCACTTTCATCAATAACTTCTCTTAATGATAATTCCTGGAGAAAAAAAAAATTCTTTTTCAGACAATGGCCAAAAATAAAATGTTATTTAAAGGTTAAAAAAAGCTAAATACCAAAAATCTTTGAATGGGTTGGTTAAAAAGAATAATTCTAGGACAATAGATGGTGTATAGAATGACACCATTGATTTAGGCATATTTATAAAAGAGTGAATTGTTACGAAGTACTTTCTGAGTGTAGTCTTGCAACTAGTTGAATTGTTTCAAAGTGATGTCATTGGTACATAGACAACATACTAGCAGTATGCATGTATTACATGAATGAAGGATGATATCACCATTTTACTAATTTA
Source organism: Pipa parva (assembly GCA_019650415.1). Lineage (NCBI taxonomy): Eukaryota > Metazoa > Chordata > Amphibia > Anura > Pipidae > Pipa > Pipa parva. The sequence goes on along the minus strand of WMED01015082.1, from coordinate 9,181 downwards.
CAATTGACAGTGTTGTCACCAAAAGTAACCAGTTGTTTTTATATTTGTTGCTATAGCAGAGAATTCCTAGTCTATTTTGGCATTTTGTTGCCATATTTTCTATCAATTTTGTTTGAAATGTCACCCAGAATAGCCACAGGAACTTTGTTCTAAGCCTTCAAAATCACCAGTTTCATCTGGTGATGTCAGGTCAACAAATTCATGCTGGAATGTATTGTGCAGTTTCCCACATTGACACATTAGAAATACTTTAAGGGGGTAATTCAGGAAAGATCGAAGTACCCTTGCAAAGCTTCTCATCACTTCGCCGAGCCGGGTACGCGCTCATTGGTCTCCTGCACTCGGAGATCAGCGAACGCTTTAAAGGTACTTCGGCGAGGCGACTCGAGTGGTTGCAAGGTGAGCCGAAGTACCTTTAAAGCGTTCACTGATCTCCGAGTGCAGGAGACCAGTGAGCGCGTACCCGACTCGCCGAAGTGATGAGAAGCTTCGCAAGGGTACTTCGATCTTTCCTGAATTACCCCCTAAATGTTGATGTATTTGTGGTGATTAGATGCCCAGTGGTGCATTGCAGTCTCAAATGTTGCTCGAATTTACCACATTAAAGAAAATAATCTTTGGTTAATAAGTGAAATTAGAGAATTGGTGTATTGTCAAGAATTTATGCATCTAGTGGTGATGGTGATGAAAATAGATGATGAAGATTATCAATATTACAATACAAACTGTAAGCTACTGCAGTCTATGCAGGAACATATATATATTGCCTAACAAATGAAGAGAAATAGCTGTATCATCATCATCATCATCATTGCCGTTGCATAACTATGCCACAGATTTGAAGAAGATGTAGCATATAATATGTTGTAATCTCTTACAACTCTTTATTTCTATATATGAAAGTAGCTAGTATTGATTGAGTACAGATAATGCTCTTGGATCAAGATTGAGGTATACCTAACCTAAAAAAAGTGAATTGAGAAAATATTAAAATGTCCAAAATAATTAGATAAAACAAAAATCACTTGGGGGGGCTATGAAAAAAAAAAGGATTATCCAAATCCAATGTGTATCATATATCAATGATATATAGCATGAAGAATGTGCCCTTTGGATGTGAAAAGAGAATGAGTTAAGACACTTGCGTCAGTGATGCCTGGGGGAGACTGTTGCATAAAACATATCTGAATAGTCTAGAGACAAATGGAATAAACATGCACAATAGGACAAGACAACACTTGCTTTTGTACATTGTTTCATGGGAAATACTGCATCAAATCTAAACATAGAAGTGAATGGCTATACAGTTCCTTATTATTGTTTTTTTTAAGGGAATATAAACCTTCATTAAAGGGAGAACAAAAGCCAAAAAACAACATAACATATTATAAAACTTACCTGGCACTAGATGGGAAGTCCTGATTGGCAATTGAGTCGCTTACCTTCAAGAAGGATGGCAGTTTCATAGTTATCGCTATAGCTATGAAGATGCGCTCTGGCTCCCCCTCCTGACCGGCATCAGCAGTGCAGAGTAGCATCAACGTCATCACACCTGCTTCAGGCATGTGCTTTGATGATTTCGCTGCTCATTTCACCCAATCCTGAGTGGAGAAATCATCACAGCAGCGCATGCCTGAAGCAGGAGTGATTATGTTGATGCTGCTCTGCACCGCCGATTGCGGTTAGGAGGGGGAGCTGGAGCGCAGCTTCATAGCTATAATGATAGGTATGAAACTGATGTCCTTCTTGAAGGTAAATGACTCAATTGCCAATGAAAGTGAGGAATTCCCATGTACTGCCAGGTACGTTTTATAGTATGTTTTCTCTTTTTGTCTTTAGTTCTCCTTTAAAATCAAGGCTCATAATATTTTTATATTAAAATTCAAGTTAACTTTGATAGTTGTGAGCTCCTAATTGAAATACAAAAGTATTTATATTGATAATACAGTTATACTTTCCTATATATTCATATTGTAATTTCTGTTGGGAAGATTACGTTATACACCAGTGAATCCAACCTGTTTGGCCCCGCAGGGTCCGCAACTGATTGGAATGTGTGTCCTGCCTGTTCAGTCAGGTGCAGGTGCACTGAATATTCTTATCTGTCCAGTTAGAGATAAAGGCCCTTATTCACAAATGTGCGAAGTGAGCCGCGTAGTGTTCGACTCGCTTCGCACATTGTGTTATGCGCATGCTGATGTCCTGTGCGCGGACATCAGCATGCGCATTAAAGGGATTCCCTTCCCGGCGAGGAGACTCGAGTGCTCTCGCCGGGAGGGGAATCCCTTTAATGCGCGTGCTGATGTCCGCACACAGGACATCAGCACGCGCATAACCCAATGTGCAAAGTGAGTCGAACACTACGTGGCTCACTTCGCACATTTGTGAATAAGGGCCAAACTGTGAAATTAAATTGTTCTAGTAATGCCTTATGAAAGATGCCTTATAAAAATGCATGCAATATTTATAAACATTCTAATTACAAGTGTGGATAAGACATAATAAACATTGTATTTTATGTCTATTAATTCAAAAGGTTAATGTTCCACTTAGCATGATTATTATCCAAATATTAAAAAAAAAAAGAAATCTTGACCTGGGTGTTTATTTGTTACAAATAAAACATGTTCCAGCTATAGTTCAATTGTATACCTTATATTCCCCAGACTGTATAAATAATTATTAGATGGGCAAAAGATATGCATAGATAAGGATACCAGTCTGATGTAGATGCTCAAAAATATATTCAATCATCTGATGAAAGTTTTCTCTGTCACTACCCACCAATCTTTATGTCCTTTACATGTGATCAAGTCAAAAGAAAATGATGAATTACTTCAGTGGTATTATTTACACTATGCCTTTGTAGTAATTAAAATGTAATCAGATTATGAAAAGCATTACAGCTTTTGTATAGATGATGTCAAGCAGTAAATCTGTTCAGTGAGTTTGTTATGCTTTGGGTAACATGTATAAACAATCTAGAATGCACCACATTTTTTTTTTTTTATATTTCCCTGGATTTAGGAATGCAAAGCAGGGGATAGAATAGCGAGACTCACAACTGTAACCCCACTTTAACACTTATTTCATGGAAATTTTTCGAAAGCTCCAGTACATTACATGATCTCATCATCAATCTACTGCAAAATTAGAGGTTTTCCAGACTTTTGTCTTGAATTTTTGCCAAATGCATCCCCAAAGTGCCTCAAAGTAGACTGTGTTCCTTTGTTTAAAATGAAGAAGAAAAAAAAAGAGAACTTTACATTTGAAATCATTTCTTTAATGCTAAGGCCATGCAAACTATACTCACATATGGTTTCGGACAGTTAAACTGCATGTGGGCTAAGATTTGATTTCCCAAAAGAACCAGCAAAAAAAAAAAAAAAGGTTAAATAATTACTGAAACAAAATACTCTTGGGGTATTTTTATGGTAAAATGGGTAAATTCCATGCAGTTACTAAGCCATATGCGTGCGTCTACAATTAGGACCTTTGCTAGTGTCATAAACTAAAATAAAATAAAGCATCTGCTCAAAGGAAACCCTTGCAATCAATCTTAAACTTAGAAGGTCCTAATTAAACTTGCAAATTCTTGCAAAAGCAAATTCTGGTTTTAAAGGCGCTAAATATATTTCCTGTATGTCTAATCTTTAATGGGAGACTTGCTTGTCTGCTCATAGCATGCTTTCCTTTGGTCATGTGCCAAAACGTCATCATTTTTCAGATTAGATTAGTTTCATTCCGCATGAAAGACTTTTTTTTTCTAGGTATATGTTTAAATAAAGTGTAACCAATGAATGATACATTGGCATGCACTGCAAATCTTTGATACAGTTGTTTTAACTATTTAACACGAGATAAAATATTTCTTATAAACAGACATTTTCTCATATTGTTTATTCCACCTCAAATGCCATTTGACCTCCATATTGCTTAAGGACATAGTACATTTCTTTTGTATGGGTAATGAGTCGGGTTACAAAAGGCATTGAAAAGAGAAACCATTGCTGTAGATACATGTGTCTTCCCTGTATATATTTGTTTAATTCTATGCCTGTTCCAAAGTAACTAATAGATTTTTATATCTTCAGTTTGAAAGAAATGCTGTCATATATGTTATCAGAACACTGCTATTGCATACTGGGGTTTTGCCAACAGCCATATGTATAACCAAAAAGAGATAGCTACAGTTAAAGGGGAACTATAGTAAGATTACATCTTTACATTTGCAATTCTATACTTAGTGAGAATTGTTTCTTCCCAGTAGTTGTTTCATGTGATGCAGAATGATTGAGTAGGCAGCACTGATAAACTCCTGCACCAGCAAATGTGTGTGTGTGAGATATACTGGCCAGTTTTCCATGAAAAGGTACCCTACCCCCCTACATTTTTGCCCTACTTACTACTTAGCACATGTGCACAAGTCAGCTTTCCCTCTGTAATCTCCTGCATTTCAACTTAATTTATGGGGCCAAAAGGTCAGCACACTGCTTAACCAATAGCAGTCAGGTAGCTTTTTCTTCTCGTACTGCCTGACTTGCAAGAGACAAAAGGGATGGAGAGGAAAATGTCAACTCTCACTAGAACTAAACAGTGTAACAAATGACAAGTATTATTTCTTCCCTAAACCTTTTTTAACTATTTGGGTCAGCAATTGGCTTAGTATAAAGGAGTTTTATATGTATGTGTGCAGTTACATCAGCACTATAGTGCCCCTTTAACTCAATGCTGTAGGAGTCATGTATGCTCACTTCCCTTTCCCAGAGCAGAGTTGCTGAATTGAGTGCTCTGGATCGCGAATGTCCTTCTCACTGTATATAATCCATATAGATGCAAAAAAAAAAAATCCAGCACATTCAACTAAAAGCATTCTCTTTATTATAGATCATTTAAAATGTAGAAGGCAGCCATATGTACCTGCATCTCACTGTTTCATGCAGATCAGCGTTTAATAATAATAGACAAAGATTACAGCTCAAGTTACAAATTTAAAGCTCCTTAAATTCCAACTCTTAAAGTCAGCACTGGCAGCCATTCAAGACACATTTTCAGTCGCAACTTACTCTCTAATTTAGGAGGTAATTCAGCAAAGAGCTAACTTACCTCCCAATCCTTCACATCACCTCAGCAAAACTGGTACGCGCTCTCTGATGTCATACACGCGGACATCAGCAAACGCTTTAAAGGTATTCCAGTCTCGACGAGGCTCGCGAGGCTTGACTCCTTTTTCCTCGGAGTTACTAACTAGCATATCTTTCCCATACCTACGTCAGTCATTTCCTCAACACCCAGGATCTGAGCATTAGCAGTACATGGCTTTCCTAAAACCAAACTTTTTATTATTTGCATTTTGCCCACTTTTCTATTTTATACCATCTATAAATTCAGACCCAGTAAACATCCCAGTATTTCTGCCTCTGATTTAAATGTGTCTCTGTCTTCTCTCTACATCCATCCATGAAACCACTAAAATTCCTATCCATGCTCAAGCATTTCCCATTTTAGACTACTGCACTTCTAAATGGGTTTTTTGCAACTATACATTAGAAATTGCTAAAATTAAGTAAACCCTGCACAAAACATAAGTATTTCATTAAACAGTGAAAATTAGGCTACCTAATCATGGTTATGCTGGTGACTTGACTGTTCTGAATAACTGATGCTACTGAACTACCAGTCTCCTTCTCTTGTTAATACCTGGCAATATCTTTCTGTCTGTCTGTCTGCCTATCCATCCATCCATCCATCCATCCATCCATCCATCCATCCATCCATCCATCCATCCGTATCTATCTATCTATCTATCTATCTATCTATCTATCTATCTATCTATCTATCTATCTATCTGTCTGTCTATCCGTCTGTCTGTCTGTCTATGTACCTATCTACATCTGTTACCAACTCACATGCCAGTTTTAATGATAATCAATTCACAAGTGCTTGTAAATAAAGCTGTACACAAGGTATAATTTGCACATGTTGCTGTGAACCTAAATGTGCTCCTATTTTAGCATGCACCCACAACCATAAACACAGCAATGCTAAAATCTCACTTTGACTGCTTATCTGTAATTGCTGGGATTATATCAACCTCTCAACTGCAATTACTGAATTACATATTCATTACTATTTAGAAAAGATACAGGGTCTTCAACTTTGTATATATATATACTGTATATATATATATATACATATATAAAGGAAATAGCTCTTATTATTTATTATTATTTATTCTTTCTTATATAGCGCTACTACTTTATGCAGCGCTTTACAGAGATTCATCATTCACTTCAGTCATTTAGTTTATTTTTGTTGGTCCAGAGAAAGGCAAACACTCCATTTGAAGCTTTAGCCAAATTTAAGTTACAATGAAAAAATCTTGACCCTTTGTGGAGATCTGACTGGATCAACATTTTTATAAAGCCAAATTCTATAGTCTCACTGCTCTTACAGTAAAGATCTGTAAGCCTTCAATGTTGATGCACAGGTCTTCTTTCCTCTAGAAGTAGATGATGGCCCCTTGTTATACCTAAAGTCCTTGAAATATGTAAATCTTGGGAGATCTGTATTAACCCTTGATATAGTTATACATGGTTATTAGGTCACCTTTAAGTCATCTATTTTTAACTAAATAACCATAATGTTGCTAATTTTTTTTATTCTGTAGTCCACCTATTCAATTTTTTATTTTATGTTGTTAACCTTTTTACCCACTCAAACTCTACTGCATCTTTCTCTGCTGAAACTATGTTCTTGTCATGTGTATCTATGCCCCTTTTGATGCAACCCATGATTTTGTTTGCCTTGGCAGCAGCTGCTTGACACTGGATGCTGCAGTTAAGTTTACTACCAATTAAAATTCCTAAATCCTTTTTTTTCATGGCTGTTTTGTCCAGCCCATTTATTAAATAATCTTGGTATGTAGGTAACCTTCCCATATGCATAGTCTTACATTTATAAGTGTTAATCCTCATTTGCCACTTATCTGCCCAAGCCTCCAACTCATCCAGATCCATTTGGAATAAAGTACTTTCCACCTTCAACAAGGTCATTATTAAATTTATTGAAGAGAAGAGGATCTAATACTAGTAATAGTAACCCAACCTAAATACTGTAGATACTTATTCAATGTTCTCTACTACAAAGTCAGCTACTGACCCAGTTACACATATTACCCCCCATTTCAACCATTCTCATTTTGATCACCAGTCTATAATGTCTTACAGTATAAGATGCTTTTTTAAAAATCAGGGTACATGACATCCAACAACTCACCTCAGTCCATTCTACAACTTATCTCCTCTTAGAAGCTGATAAAATAACATCTCTTATATAGTCTTTAAACATTTTACCCACAATAAAAGTTAAACGGACAGGCCTATTGTGTTAAGGCTCACCGTTTGACCCCTTCTTGAATTCTGGTACCACGTTGCTCTGTACAAATCCTGTGGAACAGACGCTGGCATTATAGAGTCCTTAAATATTAAAAATAATGATCTGTCTATAACGTTACTTAATTGCCCATGTAACGAGGTGTGTCATCTGAACCTGGTGATTTGTCCATTTCAATCTATTTAAGTATATATCCAAACCTTTTCTTTTTAATTCTTTCCAGTGATTCTGCCAGAACTAGACTCTGTCGTAGACTATTCCCCAATGTCACAGTCTTTAAAGTGAAAAAGCACAACTGGATATGAAAATTTTTTGCCAGCCTCAGAGGATGCCACAGATCGTTTATGTTGTCCTAAAAATAAACAGCCTATCAATTTTTTTCTTCTAAGGAACAATTATATATTTATGGAAGATGATTAGTGTACAATGGTATAAATGGCATCCTTTTATATTGAATAAATCTTTCTACTGATATGAGAAAGTACCTTAATATCATTTTAAAATGTAGGTTGGTATGCCATGCTGTTATTTAGTCTATGGTCCACATCCGCCTCTAATTCAAAATGAAAGCGTTAAAACATATATACACATCATGTAGGAAGATCTTCTGTTACAATCCTGCAGAACTCTTTTAAAAAATACATCTGAAGCAACACACATTAGAATGTTAGAATACAGTTTTAGGGGATTATGGGGGTAATTCAAGAAAGTGCGAACTTACCTGGCGATCCTTCGATTCACCTCACCAAGACTGGTATGCGCTCCCTGCTCTCCTGCACGCGGAGATCAGCGAACGCTTTAAAGGTACTTCAGGCTCACCTCACGACCACTCTAGTCGCCTCGCGAAACTGGAATACCTTTAAGGCGTTCGCTGATCTCCGCATGCAGGAGAGCAGGGAGCACATACCATTCTCGGCGAGGTGAATCGAAGGATCGTCAGGTAAGTTCACACTTTCCTGAATTACCCCTTATATCTTCTCTAAAGGGATTAGTCACTAAAGTCCGAATTGTTGCGTATAGGTGTGAATTTGCCACATAAAGACAATCGCAATAGGCTGCTACTGTCGCAGTCGCGTCTTTATAATGAGAATATTGTCGCAAGTCGCGACTTTATTATGTATTTATTAAGGCCCTAATAGGCTCAGATTTCTTTAGGATTGTACTGAAAAAAAATGTCATTTTATTTATTTATTGTTCTTTTTTGTAACAGAACTGTTCTGTATGAATGCTGTCCTGGTTATATGAAAATCAATGGAGAACAAGGATGCCCTGCAGGTACTGAATCAAATTTACAAACATTTCACGTTACTTAGCGCTTATGAATTTTCCATTTTGTTGTAAGGGATATCGTCACCCATCTTATTTTTTTTTTGGGGTGTGTCACGTGTAATTATTTTGTAATGCTTCATTAAGTAGCTCCAGTTTAAAGTACATCTGTCACCTCAAAACTAATATTAATTTAGGTTCTACTAATGAAATAAATGTTTTTGTAAATATATTTGTATTTTAAAAAATGTACCTTTATACAGCGTTTCTCTCTGTCATCTTCCCTGTCAACCTGAGTTTCCTGCTAGATTGTGATTTAAGGGATCTGATTGGAGGATCTATAATGTCAATCATTATTTAGCCCCACTCACCCGACACTCAGGAAAATAAAGGCAGGTTAATTAGTACAACCTAAATTAGTATTAGAGTTTTAAGGTGATAGATGCACTTTAAGGGGGACTCTCTACATCAGCGTTTCCCAAATACCGGGTCGCGACCCGGTACCGGGCCACGGAAAGTT
>WMED01015081.1:0-13785 GCA_019650415.1 Pipa parva | reverse complement strand
TATTTATTTCTAACTTATGATCTCTGTATTATGGTCGCAACACTAATCTCACTTGATGTACATTGTATTTTCTAGTGACAATAAACATCTAATCTATTCTATTCTATTCTATTCCTACAGGTAATTGTTCAGATGTGTCCCCTGTACTGTGAGAGGAGAGGGGCCCAGGTGCCCATAATGCACCGGGCCAAGAGAGGGAGTCCAGTGAAAATCATGCATTTAAGCCCAGTTCCTCCATGTACCAAACCTTATTGTAATATATTTGTCACTGTGGAATTATTATTAGTATCTTTATTACTGGAGCAAGCCTTGATGATTTAATAGTGAGGTATGTACATATAAAGAGTAAGTACATGTAATTATTTTCCATCTTTCAGGGTTCAGGGATAACGCATAATTATCTGTAGCACCAATACTGGTCAGAAGTATGATTGGTATTAGATTGTGTAGCTTGAAACTTCCCTCACAAACACCAGAAATTGGTGTTGGCACAGAAGCTAAATATTGTTCTGGAAGTAGAAGTTTTAGAATGTTCCAGCAAAGTCATTTAAAAGTTTCTTTCCTTTTATTCCAGTAAATTAAATGTGCTCAGCCTTATGTTTTATTAAATATATTAAGCTATCAGGTTAGCAGCATCTAATATTCACTCAATATAGCTTGTTGTAGTCTATTCATACAGCACAGGTGTCTTAAATAAGTATGTGATCTATTGCTTAGTTCAGCAACATAGCTCCTCAGACTTTTCAACTGTGTGCATAGTAAGGAGACTTCTGGTAAGCAGCAAAGTTACATTTCAATTACTGGTATCTTAGTATTTGTGTACCTTTTCTTTCTTCCCCTTTCTCTATTTTTCTACCCCAGGTTATAATACCGCTTGATTGGTGTAGGTCTTAGACAGTCAGTGGTAGTGGAGCATAAGCTGCGCAATTTATTGTTGAAGTGCAGCATGTGATTACTGTGTGCTTTAAAGTAATTCTCAAAAATTGGTAGCCTTTGTGCTTGCATTGTGACTTTGCCAAAAGTGCAGTGATAATGAAATTGATTGCAGCTTCTCCTTTCTATGTGTTGAACAGAGTCTGTGTGGCAGGGCCACCCAGCCTTCCCACTCCTCGTAGCAGACCTCTTTTCTGTGTCTCCTGATATCGGCAGATTTCAGCATGAGGTGAGTTGACACTGTCTCTGTAGGTTTCCACCACTTTTCTTGGCTAGGTCTGGTACATTAGGATGTTTTTGGCTCTCTTCTCAAGTGGCCATTTTCCCTTGGTATCTTAGCCACACTCCCCAGCCCCCAGGTATACAACATTCTAAATAGAATCATTTGCTGCTGTTAAAAAGAAAACACATTGTATAAGTAGAAGGCTGCAGGTAATGATGTACACAAGAGTATTGGGTAAATAATTAGTCACAAACTTTGTCTGTGGCAGCCCTTTAAATCTAAGTTTGTAGATCATTTGCATGAATGTCTTTTTAACCAGTGGGAAACAAGTGGTTTGCCTTAGAACTCTTTGGCCTGCTGCATTGTGGGTGAAAGATAAACTAGCTGGCCTTCTATTGGTGAAGAAGAAGGAGAGCACTGCGTGCCTCCCAGTTCCTGTAGGGGAGTCCAATTTTGTGGACCCTGTCTTGCAGTGCTAGGCACTTCTCTCTCCTGTCCCATGGCTTCCCTAAACATCCCTCTTCCCGATATAGACTGCAGCAATGTGTCAATTCCCACCTTGAGTGCACTACTGTCATCTTTTACCTACCTCCCCTGCACCCTTAAGCATGATTTTTACAATGTAGCTGCCTATCTGTTAGCCATTTAGGGACTGGACAGAAAAATCCAATCCTGAGGTGGATACAGGTAAGGGAACCATGTGCAGAATAGTAAAACTTGTCCCAAGAGGGGTAAACTGGGGAGCAAATAACAGACTGTAGTAATGCTCTCAAGGTTGGAGTACTGCAGCATTACAGGCAGGGGAGCTACTGCTCTGTACGAGGCGCTATTTGGGGGGTACTGATGAACTAAGTGAGGCAGTATATAGAGGTAATGCCGCACTGAGTGCGGTACTATATGCAGGGCCGGTTCTCCATATGGGCAGAGAGGGCCATTGCCCTGGGCGCAATTAGCAAGGGGGCGCACGCACCGGCGCACAAACGTAATGACAGGTGCGTGTGCCCCCTTGTTTGAGTCAAAGTTTGACTGCGCGGTGCCAGCAGGGGGGGGGGGGCGCCCAAGGGGTGGTTCGCCCAGGGAGCAAATCTGGCCAGGACCGGCCCTGACTATATGGATGGTACTGCTGTGCAGCATGGGAAGGGGAGGCTATACAGCATGGCAATAGAGGACTGTACATTATGATGATTTGGCTGCACAGTATAGTAAAGGGGGCTTTGTGAGAAATAGATGCTTTGGTAGTCGGGTGCACTGAAATGGTTCCACTGGGTTTACGATATGAAAGAAGTGTGGAATGTAAATACATTTTGTTCTCACTGTTTTATCTTAGCTCTTCCTTAATAAATCAGGTATTATCTTTTTCTAATATGGCCCTGGTTCCTGTCATGACATCAGAATCAGCGGGACCATTTACGCTAATTTGTTCCAAAGCAGGTACCAGAATAGCATTGCTCTATAAAAACAATGTGCTGGGATTTTTAATTCTTATCTTGGCAAGCACAGTACATAGGGTAGAAATGATTTCATTCCACGTCTGCATCACATAGACAATATATCAAATATTTCCCAAACTATTTAACCTCTGTAATATTCCAATAAACAGAGTTTAGTAACGAGCTGTGCTCATTACGTCTGTAACATTTGACGGATTTCACTGACAGTTGTAAATAATTTCCTGGATATTATGCAGTTTCATTATGTTGAAATGGAGATGTATAGTTATGAGTCAATCTGTCTTCCTGAAGACCACACATAAGGTGAATTACAACTGCCAGATTTTATGGTACGTTGAAGGCATGCCACTAGGTTATACAGTGCTCAACATTTAAACAATGCTACTACAGACATGGGAGAAGTGTTCAGTAACATAGACGTGAAGTAATTTACAAGTACATAATTTGAAGATGCACAACTCTAAAGTGATTGAAGCAGGCTTGTGTTCCCTGCCCTGTACTGTTACACAATCTGCGCTGGAACCCTTATCCTGGGCTTGTACATGAGCGACACAGAGGCCCCATCTCTCCAGGGGTCAGGTCTGCTGCGACCCCTGTCGGTACACTACTGTGTACATTGTTATGTTTGTAAGAGTGTGCGCTTTTAGATTTTGTTTGACTGCAAAGTCCCTGGTTGTATACTTTGTGTGTTGTAATTACTTTTGTGTCACATTTTTCATAAACATTAGGAAAAATCTGAAAAAGTCATAACTCCTAATTACAGTATAATCTATACATTAGTACAAGTACCTACTGTTAGCAGTAAAGAATAACTAAAACAACATACATTTTATATGGGTTTTTTTCTAATTTATGATGGTAATTTTAAGTTAACTGCAATGTGTTCATACCAGTTTTATTTTATATTTATAAATGTTTTTTAAGTTCATTCAGTCAGGGGTGTCTCATGGGTAAAAATTGGTGTTTGTAGAGACACACGCACTATATTTCAGGAGAAACAGGGATCATAAAAGAAATATTGATTTTATTATAGCACATACTTTATCTACTACACAAGAAACCACCTGTGGCGTCATTCGATTCTTTGTTAAGGGAATATGTGAAGGAATAAGGAATAGCACATTTTGCAACTATTGGAGCATATCAACCCAAAGTAACATAAGTAGACTTCGACAGTTGAATTTGTGCTTTAATGATCAAATTGTTGTCACATTTAAAGCAAATAGAAGCAAAGTTGTGAGTAAATATGCTGTCGGTTAATTGTTGTACAGAATTTGCCAAGTTTCAGAAGAAAATTATCTTTGTTGAATTGCGAAATGCTGAATTGTCACAAATTTACACATTCATGGAACTATTTGCACTTTGATAAGTAAGTCAATAAGTTTGATGGCTTACAGCATCTAGTGTTTAAATGAGTAAGGTAGCAAACCTAAATATAAATTAAGGGTAGCAAGAAAACATGCCTGATTAATTTCTAATCTGACTACTGTATACCCTGTACCAGTGATTTTCAGCCGGGGTTCCGAGAAAACCCAAAGCAGCCAAGGAGCGCCGTCACATTCCACTTACCTCATTGTGGAGCGGCACTCAGAGGAGGTGCGTCACTGGAATGCTGGAGGAGGTGAGTTTGGATGTGGGCAACAGCGACCCTCAAATAGATTGTGCCCTGGGCAGTCGCCCACATCGCCCAGTGCTAGAACTGGCCCTGATCACTGTCAGCAGGGACAGAGACTGCATCATTAGCAATCAGCACCCTAGAAATCGCATAACGTGATGTCACTGATGTCTACATACCCGACAGGTCACAGAGGGAGGATCCAAGGCTGCGATCTCTCTCTGATGTGTCGGGTAATGATGCTGATTGCTAATGATGTGGTCTCGGTCCCTGCTAACAGTGATCACTGTCAGATCACTGTTAGCAGAGACTGAGGCCGCATCATTTGCAATCAGCATCATTACCAGACTTAGAGATTGCATCCTTGGATCCCCCCTCTGTGACCTGTCGGGTATGTAGACGTCAGTGACGTCATGCGTGTTATGCGACTTCTAGGGGTTCCGCCAAAAATTTTATTACATCAAAGGGTTTCCCTGAAGAAAAAAGGTTGGAAAACACTGCTCTATACCCAGGGGCGGATTAAGTTTACCTTGGATCCCCTTGCAGCATACTCCCTTAGCTGATAGCCCCTCCAATTTGAGAACCCATGAGTCAAAAAAGTGTCGGCTTTAGCGGCATAAATAGCAAGGTCCATACCTGTCCCTTTATATTATTTGGTATACAGAGTTCAACTGGTCAGTGTGCCTCCTGTACAGCAAACATCCAAATGGCGCAGAACATGAGGGAAAAAGGCAAAAGTAAATCTACAGCAGCGCTACAGACATTCTAGCAAATTCCGTGATGTCCCCAGGCCTAATAGCAGAACTCTAAGCTAGGGCACATGTTGGTAGGAAACCAATTTCTGGTTCTGAATAAGGTTCTGATCCAGGTTGGGTTTGCTGCCTGGGGATACACTGGGAACAGGGTGGACTCGTGCACTGAGATTTACCATAGCCCAAACCCCAATTATACCCAAATAAACCCCATACACTCATTTTATATAGGCACACTTACATTTTATTTGTCTTTATTTTCTTTAAAAAATCAGTGTAAATTTAAAATAACCCATTTCTTTTTCTATTTGCCAGCTTTCTTTATCGATGCCCCCTATTTATTCTCTCTCCTTGGCCCTTGTCTCTCTCTCTCTCAACACATGGCCCCTGTCACTCCCCCCCCACCACTTGGCGTTTGTCTCTCTATCTCTATAATCTCCACCTCGCCTATTTCATCTGCCCAGCTTCTCTCCTTTACATTTCCCACCTCTCATCACCTCCAATCCCACCATCTGTACCTGCACAGGCTCATTTCTTCACCTGATGCGCATGCCTGCCACGCTTGCCTTTCAGCCCTGCTCTCTCCTCTCCCCAGAACCAGAGCCTCACACTGCCCCTGTAGAATGCCTGATTAACTGCCTGGGTCCCCTATGCACCCCTACCAGCCTCCTCTAATGTAGGAGCAAGTAATTTTTATTTTTTTTAAACTATGAGCTTCTTTAGCTTGCCATGGACAAGGCTGGGTCCCCAGGAGCCGTGAGGCCCAGAGTGACCGCCCATATAGCCCTATTATAATCCACCACTACCAGCAGGTAAATGCAATTAACTTTATTAATCTTTTCACAAAAAAACACTGAAAGTTACATTGCAGCATTAATCCGTGGGAGAGGGACAGAAAGAAAAGCCAGTTATTGGCAATACACATTGCTCTATTTTGATCAATCCATTAGTAAGTTATTTTATATTTTTAGCTTATTGTCTAAAGCTGTGCCAACAGTTGTCGGTTATGCATACAGTATGAATTCACTTTCACGTGATACAAAAAATACAGTTGTTCCAGTAAATAATTTCTACCTAGCAATAGCGGGTGGTTAAAGAGGCCTCATGGGAAACTACGTGTTGCATGCTGGAATTGGTTGACTACTTCCTGTTGGAGGTTTTACGAACTCATTCCTTGGTTAATGAGGTCATTCTTAGTTGTCTAATCATATTAGGAGACATAGGGGGGAATTCGGCAAGCTCCGAAGTGAGGCGCGTAGTGTTCGCCTCACTTCGGAAAAACTGACATGCGCATACTGATGTCCTGCACGCGGACATCAGCATGCGCATTAAAGGGATTCCCCTCTCGGCGAGGAGACTCTAGTGCTCTCGCCAGGAGGGGAATCCCTTTAATGTGCATGCTGGTGTCCGGCGCACAGCACATCAGCATGCGCATAACACAATGTGCGAAGTGAGTCGAACACATCGCGGCTCACTTCGCACATTGGTGAATAAGGGCCATAGACCTTGGACAATGGTATAAACTTCAGATGCATAATTCATTTCCTGTTTATAGTGTTTGTTTTTTTTGTTGTTGTTGTTGTTTTTTTAAAAGCTGACGTGAAACAAAATGTGTGATTTTCATATGTGAGGAATTTCCCAAGCAGTGTCACCCCTGGGAACTGTAAGCAGGCAAACAGTGCTTATCTTAAATATAAACCCGTTGACTGAGTATGTTTTAGGACAAAAAAACAAGTTTTTTTTCAAAACACAGCACAGAAATCACTTGTAGCTTAGTTTGAATCAGATTTATCCCCTCGCTGGGACAGAACCCAGGAAATGTAACCACAGGGTACAAGGGGGTAACAGAAGCTAAAACAGGTAGATCATTGCTGGCAGACCAATCTTGCAAGAAACCCTTTTAATACTTTATTGGGGTGAACAAACAGCAAACATTTCAGGGTGTAATCCACTCTTCCTTGCATGAAGCAAGTTTCCCTGTAAGACTGGGGTGCAGGCAATCTGCTGAGCCATGGCACCCAAAAAAGGCTGAAGGTGAACAAGGTGAAGTTTGTTTGAGAAAGGTATCACAGAACAATGTTTCTGAGGGCTTTTATCTGCCTTCGTCAGGTATATCCTTTTTGTCTCTTTCCAGGTTCCTTCCAGTTTTGGTCTCCTATTTATTATGCCATAAAAACAGTGGGACTGGATAATGTCTATTTAGCAATGAAATACATGACTTCATCTTCAAAGATAACATTTTTTGCTTTTAGGTGCTGTATTTTAATAACAGCCATATTAATCCAAATGAGTGTGTTAGTGCTGCTAGGCAATGCTATGTATCAAGAGCTCTCCCACTACCTAGCACTGCCGGGAGAGATTTAACTGACAGGCACACTATTTCTTCTGGTTTCTGTGAGCTGACACTTAGAGCCTCATTTGTCCAAAGGGTGAATTCACCTCACTACAATTCAAGTCACATCACCAAAATAAACTAGAATACACTGCTCATTACTGACTAAATAGAGATTACACTTGTTGAACAGCAGTGATCACTGTCTGATGCATACTGTGGCATAGTCGGTCAGATGGAAGTAGGATGAGATGCAGAATGAGGCAAATTTGATACGTGGGAGGACAGTGAGATCAGTCTTGCGCTTTCCCACTAACTGTATTCTGTGAATATTCAGTCTATTTCTATGTCATGTTGTCATTTAATCTCAGTCACCATTGTCTCTTTTGAAGAAATGGTCACCTTACGCAACACTGGAGCCCTGCCGTCAAACCCCTTATTCACCAGTCTGAAGTTGTGAAGTCAAACCTTCAAAAGCGACTAGGTCAATAGTGGAAGCACCTGTGCATGCACACGCAAAGGAATGGGAAGGGTTCTCTCCATTTGCAACTAGCGTAGATGTGTGAATTGGTCATGTATTTGCCTCACAGCAGAATTTGCTCAATAAGTGAACATGGAGAAGTTGAGAAGAAATGAGAATTCAGAGCTCTAGGTGACAAACTTTTGGCAATGAGGCCCATAGTGTTTAGGAGTGTTTCTGCAGCCATCTACTGGTCTGTCTTCAGAGTTCTGTTCAAGTCTCCTCTATATTCTGGGTGCTTCTTAAAGGGACAGTTGTGATAGGTCTGTGTGAAACATCATCCTTCAATATTTAAAGATGTTGTCCACTCTAGGCTAAAGAGTAAAGTTGGGGGGGGGGGAGGGGGGGTAATGAATTCATTTCAACTTTTATTATTATTATTATAGTCCACAAGTCATTTTAATTGCCATTGTTCCTTATTTTGTGCTTTTGTAGTTAATATATAAATTAATTTTAAAAGATTTTACTATCAGTTGTGCAGACACATTTGAATAGCATATAAACAGTATAATGATTCAGATGCCAAGCCAGCAGTTTTTCCAATATATTTGCATCAGAGTATATTAAAGAAGTGGAACGATAGGAGAAAAAGGTGGTAGGATCTTTGTCCAGTTTAAAATTAAAGAAATTAGAGTATATTGGGTACAATGTGTTTATAAAGGGTAATGAAGTTGCACCAGTAGGTAAGTTATTCTATGGGCAATATTTCCAGGTAAGATTTAAAATAAAGCAAGTTCTGACATTTTTCTTGCTGTTTCCTATGAGTGGCCGCTGTAGGATTTTACAAGGATTGACTCTCCACTATCATGTCTTCCTGTTGGTATGTCAAGGTGTTGACAAACAATGTTACCGATTCTTATGATGTGTCATAAATATGTCTGCTATGACTAAACAGATTGGTAGTGGATTTGCTTACTATAGCAAGGTTTGTACTAGTCAATCCTGGGATGTGGAGTGTAAGTAGCTTCTGGTCTAGACAACAGTGCATCAAGCATCAGGTCCTGACTTCAATCCCAGGCAGACCCAAACCCACAGTAATATTTCACTTTGTCACTAGTGACTTGACATTATAACTGGATGCTTGGCCTTTACATAGCTTATTCCTGATGACTTGGCTTTGTTACTGGACATGTGGCTTTTTACTGGGTTGTTTTAGGTCATTTGGTTTTGCAACTTGATCTCTTTCAAACTTTCATTTCCAAAGATGATTTTGTATACAAGATGTTGAAACGCTAATGAACTCCAGACATGGGTAGAACAGTTAAAACCTTCAGCTACTATAGCGAGAAATGGTCTATGTTAGAAAAACTTTTTAACCAGAATAACTTTGTTACTTTTCAACTATATTATATGCAGTGTGTATATATATATATATATATATATATATATATATATAATCTCAGAAGACTCGAAACAATAGCTGTAATGTAGAAATGTTAGCAATGACAGGATGGCATGCTTGGTAACTAATTGCAATCACACGGACTGGCAAGGAGATTAGTCCCCTAAAAGTATGTATTAAATATAATTCAGGTATGGATAGGAGTTGCTTCAAAACATGAACCATTGGTACCCCAGTGAAATTTAATAAAATCGAAAATATCAATATCACGTTATCTATAATTTCAATGCGATATCAAATAGTAATTTATACAAAAATGAAATTAGTTTACCAAAATATCGAAAATTCGCTCAAAACTTTATCCGTTTATTTCTGTGGAAAAACCCGCAACATCGATAATTTGATGGAAAAACTCGATATTGAAAATTCAATAATTTTAAAAAAAAAAATTTATATTCAATTTTTTCGGTCGAAAACTGTCTTTTCGACTTTAATAACTCCACATCCCAGGATTGACTAGTGCAAACCTTGCTATAGTAAGCAAATCCACTACCAATCTGTTAAGTCATAGCAGACATATTTGTGACACATCATAAGAATCATTCTTAATATATAGAGGTACATTCAAATATTTCTGTATATTGCTATTCTGAATAGTCCAATACTCCTCCATTTATTAAGTAAGGGTGTAAGGTTTGACTCCGGTAGTGTGCACTGTCATCTCCGCCCACATCACCATATCCTTATAAACTTATTTACAAATAAAACACCAGTACCAGAGAGATGGGTGTAAATAGGCCGCAGCTTTTATTAAACATAAATTCCAACCAATAACCATAACGTTTTGATGGCTGCTTAAAGATCTTTAACCCAACCACAGCTACCCTCCATATCACCATACCTTAACCACTCCAAGGATGGGGCAAGTTTTGGCAGGGTAGTGATAAACATTCCAGCTAGGGCCCCATACCCACGTAGTGCCCATTATGCAACCGTTCATCTCACCCCTTTGAGATGTACCACTCCTGCAGGCATCCTCCTTACTCCGCCACGGGCTGCCCATATGATTCCTTATAATGGGCAGACTCCCCCCCAAAGCTGCTATTGCCCTTTCCACTCCATCTCTCAACCCCAGTACTTCCGTTAAGTGCACTCCCTCCTAGTCCCACAGGTGTGTTATTCTCATGTTATAATCCCTGTGCGACACCACAAATAGTTGTCCCCTTATAACAAAACTGTACCCGAGCTTGTTTGCCTTTTTAAGGTACCGCTCACTTCCCACCTCGTCTCTAGATCCCCGCCAGTTCAGTCTTGGTATAATTCCCGAGAAAAAAACACTCGCATCCTTTTGTATATTTCTACCACCTGTCCAACTCCCGACTCATTGCTTTCACCAGTTTCTTATGTCATTGCCCCCTGCATGTAACACTAAAGGTCAGGCGGTATATAAGTCTTGTCAACGTCACAACCTTTGTTAACTCTGTCCCAATAACATGACACCTTTTTCCAACCTGTAATATCCTTTCCCGACCGGCAAGAAGGCCGAGCCGTGAGCCTCCTTGGCGACTAAGGCCTCCTCTTCGCCCGCCCGATGCAGGAATGCACGATGATCCAAACATCCACCTGGGACTTGTCTAAATAAAAAAAAAATTTGCAAAAACATTAACACACACGTAACTTAACCACTTTTTTTTTTTTTATATGTCCTAAAGGCATTTGATTGCCATCTACCCAATCCAGCCCTCGCAGCCTCCGTGGCTGCCCTTATTCTACAAGAATATTGGGTACTATACTCCTTAGAGGAATATCTCCTTCCGCCCAGATATTTCTCAACAACAGTTTATTTTTTATACCAGGCCAAAAAGGCTCACCATTCTCATATATTAGCAGTGCTCCCTTTTTGGTGGCTGAATATCTAAGAACTCACACGTTTTAAAATAGGACACATTGGTCCGTCACTGCTCCTTTCCCCATTTGGTCCATTCCTGCTCTTTTAACATATTTTGTGATCCCTAAATACCCCACATCACATCACATCATCATTTTTGTAAGCCTCCCCCTTCCTTCCACTCCTTGCCACCAATTCACCTACTGGCATTGCTGAAAAGCTAGTGTAAATGCTGCCCTAAATAGTTTGCACTCATAATCCGATATCCATTCCCTTTTAATAAATCGACTACCACCTGCAGTAGCTGAAAATTCACTGCTCAGCATCCACCCTTGTTTAGGCCCCTGGTTCTTTTCAAACCTTTAACTGCCTCCATGCAATACTAGAAATTCTTTCGTTATAAGCCTATATCTTTTATTTTTATTACAGAAAAAAGGCCATTGCAGCCATGTGCCTGTTCACCATACCGGCTGACGCCCCTCGCCCCTTTAATCTCCAGGTCATTTATAATAACCATTCCAACTACTTACGTTACCCTTTTTTGTCCTCTTGCCATGTCCACTAACTTAAACCATTCCCCCCATACCTTTTTATCTGCCACCCATGTATTTTGGTGACAGTGAGTCATTTTTAATTGCCGCCAAATCCTCCAATGCCAGAGTCCGTATTCCCCTTGTGTATCGAAGGCCCTCTGCTTCGGCCTCTGGTGCCACCCTCTGAAATACGTCCCACCATAAGCGAGAAAGTGAGCCAGCGATACTATTATCTACTCCCGCGATGCGACTTGCCCTTATCCAAATGTTAAACTGTAAAAAAACCCAAACAAATACCTTAAGAGTTAAAACACTGGGCTGAAGATGCCGTCATTTCCTAATGGCCTCCGTAACTCCTGTGTTATCTGAAAGACGAACTCACCTGTCCCTCAGTTCTTCTCCTCAAATCACCATTACTACCACCATTATGGATAGCTCCAAAATTGTGATACTTTCTTCTTCTTTTTTTTTTGTTTTATATACAGTATATACCCTCACTTAATCCATTGCTCCGGCCAGCGTTCTGCACACCATTTTCCTTCCAGTATGTGCCCAAACCAACTTCTTTAAAGTTATGTATCCATTCCAACATTAACACATCGGAATGCTTGTCCCCTTTTAAAAATATTTTTTAAACCAATAGTCCTGGGACCCCATGCCCAGGGACTCACCACTTAGCTGTCCCACCACGCCAGCCCCTCTACCCATGAGAATGGCGACAAGTAGTAACAGGGCAGCCAACATCAGTAGACAACCTAATTCTCCAATGATTGTTCCAGACCTAACCGTTAAAATCCATAAGAAATTTCTGCCTTATTACCAAGTCATCTCTCATCACTATCCTCCCCTAATGAAGTGATGTGTACGTTCATTTCCCCAGCCGTTATTAGTAACCTGCCCCAATTCCTGATTATTTCTGGGCCCCACATACAATTTCCCAGATAATGATACCAGACCCGGTACCATTCGCACTACCTATTCCTGGTAGATGTTAAATCATTCTCGATTACTCAATTCCTTCTTTGTTACTACGCCCCAGGGGCGAAACACGGAAATTCTTAAAAAAGAGGTGACACGAAAGGGCCCCCCATTCTGCCCATCTTCACCTCCTTTGTTTGTTTTTTGGTTTTTTTACCACTTCTGAGAATTCTGCTGCTGATTTAGGATACTGCACATTCTAGTATTACTGTTATGCCTGATAAATGGTATCCTACATCCTTCCTTAATACTCTCTAGTAACAGCTTCACCTCACCCTTCTTAATGTAGCTGCTCATAAAGTATTTTTTAAACTGAATGGGTACCGCCACAACCAGCGCATTCATGCCTGAATTTGCATGACGCACCCCATTTGCATTGTCCCTCTTTGAAGCAAAACAGAACCCCTTCTTTGAGCTAGTAGCCAATATATGGGTCCCCTGGCTGACGACACTCCCTCGAAAGGGAGTCACTTTCTGTGGCCCCCATCATTCTGAGCCATAGGCCAATATCTTTATATACCCATTACATGGTGGCGTTACGACGCCATATGCTGATGATAGTGCTCGTCGTAACGCCACCATGCTATTCCCCCGTAATCCTTACATGCTGACCATATTTCATCTAAATAACAAAATAGACTTGAACCTAATTCTGGCCTCTTCTCACCCATAATCCTTGCGTAAATGCCATATACTCTAAGCAATGTACTAAATGTTCCATTATGTTAACACATCGAATGCTTACCCTTTTTCAAAATATTTTCCAATGGCTGCCCCACCATGGGGCAGTCAATAACCACTAGTCCTGGGACCCCATGCCTAAGGACTCACCAATTAGCTGGCCCACCACACTAGCAATGCTACCATTGGAGTGGACGACATACCCGCTGCTGCATTACCCCAAGGTTGTTCCAATGGGGCCGTATTAACAGCGGGATGCACCTCCCATGCTTATTCATAAATGAATCCACTTCCTCCTGGGCCTTCCCATTACCGTAATCTCACCTGATGCCCCGCAATGTTCCTCTGTGGCATCATCCCCTTCCGATAACGAAGCCCTACATGGGATGGGGCTCTCTCTATCCCCTATACTGTGATCCCACTGTGTGATAATTTTCCTTAATGATTTTTGAAAATTCCCTTATCACCCTGCTGAGGATTCCCCCTTGTGAATCCCTGCAGAAACCCCATGCACTCACCAGAGCTTCCTTGCTGTAT
>WMED01015080.1:0-13786 GCA_019650415.1 Pipa parva | reverse complement strand
TCCGGAAGGCCACCTTGCTGAGCACAGATCGATGTAGTTGGATCGTTGGAAAATAAATCGGTACATCGATATAATAGATGAATCATTACACCCCTAGTGTTTTGTTTTGCTGTTAAATATACAGGAAATTCTTCATTTACTACTGCAATCAGGAAAATAGCATGCAACATACTGTATATTGTGATATATCACTGGCATTCAGTATAGAATTTTCCCATTGACAGAAGTTGCATGTCCCACCCACCGCTCCACTTGAATCTAGTTATAGAATCTCAGCCCTAGACAAATACATTCTAACACTACGTCCATGGCTTAGGAATAAAGTGCAATCCAGTAAAAGGAACAGAAAAATAATAAGCTTGGGATGAGGTGGTCTAAAATGAGCCAAAATGGCTTTTGCTTTAAAGCAAAAAACAGTAAACGCCTTCATTAAGCAGGAGGTATGCGCTGTACTACCTCTGCTCATGGAACTGTGGGTGGAGACATGCAAATATTTACTTTATACCCTTGTGACCAACTCAGCATACGGAACCACCAAGTTTACTACCATAGACATAGCCTCAAGCTCATGTAATTCATCCTACTGGCCTCTGAATATTCACACACTGGAGTATAGAGTAAGTATACTATTAAGTAAATCTATAAATTCTTAGCAGCTGAAATTCAGCTCCTCAACCCCACACTGCACTGGGACTAGAAAATTGCTAAAGCCAACAAAGTATATTTTACTAATAATGGGATGACACATGTTTTTGGCTGGAAATATCCTTTTGCAGATGTAAGTTTGTTGCTGTTAGAGTGCAAACTTTACAGCAAAATCAAAATTGTGGGTGTTAAAAACATTTGCTCCCTGCTGTGAATATGGACCTTAAGTGTCTTAACCATCTGCCACTTCAACAACTTGATTCAGCTAATGAATCTCTGCTATTGTTCTGGAACAGATTTGTTGTATTTTTCTCATCACTTTGGTAAAGGGAAAATGACTGTATAAAACATTTCTGTATTTAATTTATGTTTTTAATGCACAAACTCTAAAAGGAAATAAGCTTAACTAATAATATTTTAAATCAAAAATTTATTTCCAGCTTATTTTGTTCAGTAAGAAGCTATATTTATTATTTAATATTTAAAGTATTGGGTTGGCTTCCCCAGAATAGACTTGAGGCAACCATCGACAGATCCTTGGGGTACCCCCTACCATAAGTGGAACAACAGAAGAGCTGGCAATAGCATAGGAGACAGAAATGTGATCACTAAAAAGTTAAGATAAGTTAAGCCGCTTGATTACAGATACCAAGGACATGGAGAATCTGAAGTGAGTATCAAATGCAAATTGAGGTCCGAGGGGATAAAACAAAAGCTGCTGCTGGCTTTGGCAACCTTGGCATCTTTTCAAGTATAAACAGAGCAGTCTCTGGCCTTAGCTAAAAACTAGATTGCAATGGGTCCAGAAGATGAATGGCATGAAGACAGTAAGGCAAATACAGACCAAGTGGTCCAGAAGTTTATAAACTCTTGGCAAAAGAAACACAAGTCCACAGTTAAAGAGGCATGCAGGGTCCATTGTAGCTGTCTTAGGATGGGTTTAATACAGGCCTTTTTAAATGAAGAAGTTAAAAAGGGAAGAATTGAAGTATGGGTAAGGGCTGATACAAGAGCAGAAGCACAGTTTTTAAGTAAAAAAAAAAAAAAGTCATGGGGTCAAGTAAGTAAAATAATTTCTGGGTTGTCAGGTGGAAGAGAAATCTGTTTGTGGATATTTTCCACTAGAAAATAAGTTAAATTGTAAGCTCTATGGGACAGGGAACTCCATCTTATTGTTTCAATCACATTTAGATTTTAAGCTCTATGGGGCAGGGACCTCCATCCTCTTGTGTCAGCCACAACCTAGCACTTAAAGTGATGTATCCTTGTATTGTGTAATGCACTTTTCCCTTGTCTGTATTATACTTGTAATGCTGAATTGTACAGCACTGTGTACATTTGTGGCACTTTATAAATAAAATGATACATTGTAAACTGGGATCTTCTGCTATATGACAAAAACACGATAGGCACGCTTGGCTAGTGATAAAAATGAACCTATAGTCCAGTTTATTATCCAGAACAAAAAGGAAAAAAATTATCGTTTCCAGCACACGTTTTCTCAGATCGCAAAGCAGAAAATAAACATGCTTTTCTTCAGCCCAAAATAAATCATAACCAATCCAAATAAAGGTTTCCAGTCTCCCTGGTCAATATCAGCAGGAATAACCAAAAAAAAAGAAAAAACACTTTTAAGTTTGTTACCAGTTAGCTGGATCTGCAGGAGTCCACACCCTAGCTGCAACCGCTTGTCTGACTTTTTCAGTCTCTTTTTCTCACACTAACTTTCTCACTAGCTAACACAGCTTTTACCTGCTCTAATCAGGTGAATCAATTTAGGGGAAAAACCAGGGATGGAGTGCAGGAGTGGCCTTCCCACCCAAACTCTTCAGCCACTCCTAAATCCTGGTCCCAAACTCCAGTTACAAAACCACACTGACAGTTTTAACCCTGTCAGGAACAGCTAATCTCAGGGTTTCTATCCCACTGCTAATAACAGCCTCTGCGGCACATACACTTCATCTATTATTCTTCCGTATACCTGCTTACAACATACATACACTGCCTGGCACATAGAGGGTTATTCACTAAGGTGCGAATTTGACTTTCGAATTTGCAAACAGTGGATTCCCATAGCAAATCCCCATTGTAAAGTCGCGACAATTTTTTAATGTTAAGATTGCGACAACTTTCCCATAATAAAGTCACGACTACAACAATATTTTCATTATAAAGACGCGACTGCGACAGTAGCAGCCTATTGCGACTGTCTTTATCTGGCAAATTCACACCTATACGCAACAATTCAGACTTAAGTGAATAACCCCCTTAGGATGAGGTACCTTCATTTACTTCACTTGTACTATGCTTAGCACTTTCCCATATCTGAGTTTTGTATTTTTTACTTGTACAGCGCTTCGTAGCATAGTGTCACTTCATAAATAAAACTTTGCAAACATACCTACATCTCTGTTAGTATTTGTGACATAACTTTTGCTTTTTTACTTACTACTCCAGTGTTTGGATGGTACGTTGCTTAATTGTATCTGAGTTTTACTATTTAAGAACACTTCACTTGTCTCTGTTTTCACCTTCCTGCTTATGTCCTACAATATGGTGCTATATTGTACTCACATTGCACATTATAAAGAGCCACAAGCTTGAATCATGTTGTGTCAATAGAATATTGACAGTGTCTAAGACAGGGAAGGATGTTTCCTCTTTAATATCTAAGTAGTAAGTACATATTAATTTCTGAGAAAAGTCATAAGTCATTGATATGTAGAAAAGGGTAACATAATGCTATATCTTGATAACAAGGAAAATAGCAGGAATAATTTTAGAATGAGTAAACTGGGCAAATGTTTAGGGTCCCCAGTACCTTGTTGTGTTGGACTTGAGAGCTGGGGCCCACCAGCAAACAAGAAATTAGGGCCCCACCAGGAAATTAGAAAGCTAAAGATTTTTTGTTGTTTCTTCATTCCCCTTTTTAGGGGGCTATTACCTAAAATCCGAATTATTGCGTAAAGGTGTAAATTCGTCAGCTATAGACAGTCGCAATAAACTTCTACTGTCGCAGTTGTGTCTTTATAACAAGAGTAGCTTTACTATGGAAATATTTTCACAGTCACAACTTTATAATGAGAAAATTGTTGCAGTCGCGGATTTGCTACCTGAATCCACTGCTTGAGAATTCGACAGTCAAATTCTCTCTTTAGTCAATAACCCCCTCAGTCACTATGATTTAATTTTACTGTCCACCACTCCTTTTCATTTTCTTATGAGTGGAACAAGCCTACAAAACACAACAGCATATGAGACCCCAATCTGAGTTTTGCTCAGGACCCTAATTTAATGCTGGCCCCAATCAAAAGTACCAAATAGCCCCTGAGTTATTCCCCATTTATTTACTGTAAGAGTTATAACATAGGTGCTCTTTTATTCCTTGGGAACATTAAATGCAATCAAATGACCCTTTTACTGCTATTTTTGGGTTGCAACTACCTTGTAGCTGCCAAAAATGGGCCTTATTCTTTTCTTTGAAGAATGTTTCATACAAAAAAGTAGCCTAGTATGCACTCCTGAAAACAATTATTTGTAGCCTCTTGCAGACAGCTACAATTAGCAGTAAGACTATATACTGTTGTTTTATTTCCGACTTTTATTTGGGGTAGTTTTGTGAATTTGGATGTCCAGCACAGAGTTAGGAAGATCAGACTCAGGCCCTAATTCACCATTGTGCGAAGTGAGCCGCGAAGCGTTCGGCTCACTTCACACATGGTGTTATGCGCATGCTGATGTCCTGCACGCGGACATCAGCATGCGCATTAAAGGGATTCCCCTCCCGGCAAGGAGACTCGAGTGCTCTCACCGGGAGGGGAATCCCTTTAATGCGCATGCTGATGTCCACGCACAGGACATCAGCATGCGCATAACACCATGTGCGAAGTGAGCCGAACACTTTGCGGCTCACTTCGCACAATGGTGAATTAGAGCCTCAGTCATGTTCATTACATTAATCTACTTTCTGTCTTATTATACACCAATGTAGCCTTCTTCATTTTTGGCCTTGTGTCCCTAAATACTGAATCACCAGTTCTGTAAAATATTTCATTCCTCCACATCTCTCTATTGTGGTTTAGTATGACTTAGTTCTTGGTAGGTTGACTGTAATTTACACATCCTCTCTTGGCAAACTAATTATATTTATATGTGAAATTAGTGTCACCATGTGGTTAAGACTTAGTTCAATCACTTCCACCCATGACTTGTATGCTATGTCACAAACTATTTGTCATATGATTTGACATTTCCAGTTACTGTAAACTACACAGAACATGTAAATAATTTTTTAGATCTAGTGTACTGTTCATTGCAGTAAAATCCATAAGATTCCCATTATAGACAGCATTATTAAACTCGAAAAAGCCGTTTCGGCTTTTCTGAGTTTAATTGGGAGAATGCTTTGAAGTTTCTCGCGGTATTGCGAGATTTACCTCGAGCAATACTTGCCAGGAGAAACTTTTTTTATTAAATATATCTATGGAAAGGTAGCCATACAGTATAGCTACCTTTCCATGGATATATTCAATAAAAAAAGTTTGTCTCGGCAATATCGCACAAGGCAAATTTCGCGATATTTACCGGGAGAAACTTCAAAGCCTTCTGCCGAGTTATTAATTCAGAGTTTAATAAATTTCACCTTTTGGTTTAGAGATCTTGATCTGCGGTGCTTGGTAGCAACATTAAGCTCTGCTAGAACTGTTGAGGTTAAATGTACTTAAACTGGTCAACTAAAATGTGTGTAAGTGACAAATGGATAAAGATGTTGTAAAAAAATTAAATTTGTTTATTTTTTTATTCAGTGTCAGACTGGGGTGCCTGGGGCCCACCTGGAAAGACTGGACCAATGATAAAATAAAACATTTTAAAGGAAGATGATTTTAAACACTGCTACCTTTACAGAGGAAAGTTATGGTACTCACATGCTAAACAAATCCCCATTTTCAGTTTGTAGTTTAAGCATTTGCAGTTCTAACAGATTTATTTTGCTCAAAATGACATCCTTTATTTTCCTTGTGAAAATTCTTTCAGAAAACTTTGTTTAAAGGGGAACTATTTTTAGAAACAAAACTTACCTGATCGTTTCAATAGCAATACACAAATTTAATAAACCAATCTCACCTTTCCGAGTTTATTCCTGCGAAATGTTGACAGTTTCTCATGGTAAATATTGCAAGATTTTTTTCGATTGGTATTTTCCCGACAGAAACTTTTTGATTGAGTTTTTTGACTGAATTTTTTTATGGAAAGGTAGCTATACTACTATTGTAAAGTATGGCTACCTTTCCATCTATATTTACTGCAAGAAACTGCCGCAATCTCGCAGGAATAAACTCGGAAAGGCGAAATCGGCATTTTACGAGTTTATTAAATTTAAGTCTTTTTTTTCTATTTTTGCTCATGCGCTTTATGGAAAATTCAAACAAGCAAGTGGGCAGTTCATATGTGATATTACACATCACGTACAGGGGGGCGGAAGAGAGCTGCAGCCGCAGTATTCATCTCACGATCCATGGCTGTAGAGCTTGAGATGAAAGCTAATAAGGTAATTTGTGTTTATAGCAATAGTTCTCTGTTAAAAATGTTGGCTATGAGAGAATACGGTGCATCGCATTGTGTACTTCCATGTCTCATTTTTATGTCCTTGTCATTAAAATTCACAGGAATAGTGAAAAAGTGGGATTAGCCAATCACATACAAGATTTTTATTTAATGTGTATCAGCCCTAGCCATCTTCCAGATGCACCTTTGTTCCTCATGGGACATGCAGTTGGAGTAAAGTACAGAGTCGCTGCATTAAGTGCTTTGTTGGATGCTGAAAAAAATATTCTCACCTGCCCTAGTAGCAACTTTGTTTGATGTATACTTGTTTCTGCAGAGTTGTGATATTATATTCGTGCTTACTGTCCAATGAAGATATTTTTCTAATCCAATCCATTGCACCCTGCTAGTATTAATTACCCCTAAGAACATAGTTATTTTAAATTGGGTTGAGAAAATGTTATTACAATTGTTTTTTAGACAAGAAATCTAAAGAGTTAGGACCTGCTCCAGACAATGATAGAAATGTCCAGAGTTTAATCACTTTCTTGGCTGTCGTTCTTGATGAAATGCTGCATGCAGAGCTAGCGTGTGTCAAGCACCAGTGTTTCACCTCCAAATCAGTGTGGCTGGGTTCAGGAATGGATTATAGTACTTTTAGTATTTCTTTAAAGTACAGAGATCCAAATGAAAGTGTGGCACTAGCCTTAAATGGAGCCTGCTATATCTACTTCATCTATTTGGCTGTGTGGATTCAAAATATATTCAGAATTGGTGCAGCTATTCCATAAAGCTAATAAGTTTTAGAACTGATTTGAAAAAAGAACTAGTCTCCTAATAAATCACATTTGTTATTTTTTCCTATATGCCAGCAACACAATAAACCTATAGTCTTTTGCTTCCAAGCCACCAACCTGATTATGTATTCTTCTTCTGCATGAATACTTTCACAAGTACATGACAGTCTTTGTACCAATTAAGTTCCACCACTGCTAAGAAAGCTTCTGTCCTGGGCACTGGCTTCTTACAGAGCATGTGTAAAAACCAATGTGTCTCATTGATATTCACTTTTCAATGGAATATTTGTAATTTCCCAACCAGTCAAACAATAGGTGTGATAATGGGTCAGAGTTCACTAGAATATTAATGTTGATCCATTATGGTGGCTATGAGATAGATAGATACTAGATAGCAATTGAAGCGAAGGGGTGGATATGACAGGTTTGCTGATGTAGGGCAAGAAGAAGCACTAAACCAAATTTAATAATTTTTATTAATCTATCCAGTTCATTTCTCATATGTAATATAAATGATGCTAGTGTAATAAGTGGATTTATTTAATGGAGAATTGTCAGGTGACAATATCTCATGAAGTTTGTAGTATCCAGTGCTTTCCCTGTTCTGCAGGAAATTGAGCTGTGCTTATTTGCTGTAAAAGTTTGTAGTTCATGTTTAGGAAGCTGTTTAAGAAGTCACATAATAAGATGAATAGGGTTTGACAGAAAAAGAGTTTTTTTCTGTTTTTAGGAAAACTTTATGCGCTGCGTTCCTTAAAAGAAGCTACAAATGTTTCTGACTTACTGCTTCTGAAACCTGAGGAACAGATGAGTTTATTTTTATTGGCAGGCATTGTAGTCAAGCAGCACGTACTAGCACTTATCAACTATATTTCTACAGTTCTTTCTGCAAATGCTTTTTTTTTTTTTTTCATCTGGCTAAAAATCTCAGCATTACCGACGATTTCATCAATGTTCCCATGATGCTGCCAAATGTGTTTCTAGAAGATTAACAAAAGTACCTTTGAGTATTTATGAGCATAAATCAGCGATGCTTCTTGTGTCAGCTGATTTTATTAAACACAGACAACAGATGCTCTCTCAGCGTGAATAGATTTTACCTAATAATATCATTTTGATATGAGGAATTTGTGCGGATGTCTGGGTAAAGCAAGGAGCAGTCCTGATTTTTCTCTTTATTTGTCTAAGAGAAACATTACAAGAATGTATCAGAATTTGCATTGCAACTCTTACTTCTAGTTAGTTTATCTTCCATTTTCCATAGTTAGCCTTATTATTTCTAAAGCACCCCATTTCTTTTAAAAATGGTTGAAGATTTGTTTGCGTCTACTGAGCAATGACTATTGGCCAAAACATCTTCCATGCATGGACATACCCCAGTTTTGATCAACAAAAAAACCCATAGGTAATTTTTATCAAGAATACATAATGAGTTCGTTTGAGAGGTTTATTCATCAAAGTGAGACTTCCACAGTTGGAGTGAGTTTGCATCACTTTGGTTCGCTATTCTCCAGTAGTCATGAATTCTCTATTCCTTATTCACTGAAGAGAGGATTCCCATAGTGCATGAGTAAATGGCATCAGATGCTGTCTCTTGTGAAGCACTGAGTAGCAGCCCTGCAATCAGCCCCATAATTTTCCACTTTGATCCAAAGAAGTCAAAGTGAATGAGACACAGTGCACATTGCCAAATTCACTACTTGGACAGACCTTGATGCTTGATGAATAAGCAAATTATCTGTGCACACAAACGCAAAGTAATGCAAAGAGCTCCATAAGTCAGAGATTGTCAATAACATCCAAATTGGTTGCGAATTTGCCACATTGCAGTTTGCTGAGTATGTGAAGATTGGAAAGTGGTGAATTCATGGGAATTCAGAGTGTTACATGACTGTTTGGACTTTCATGAATAAACCCCTGATTATCCCTGTAAGAAAGACACCTGTACAAAATTAGTTAAGTGCAATCTGTGTATTTTACAAAATATGTCAAAGATACAAGAAAATGAAAGCAAATTATGATAATAACTAAAGATCACAAACTGCACCCTTGTGTGGCAGATGCCTGCCGTCCTTTCTAACTGCCGGCATGAATAATAAAGTTGGATATGTTTCTATCTGCATGGGGTTATTCACTAAGGTGCGAATTTAACTGTCGAATTCGCAAACAGCGGATTCCAATAGTAAATCCGCTACAATTTCCCTATTGTAAAGTCGCGACAATTTTTTAATGTTAGATTGCGACAATTTTCCCATAATAAAGTCGCGACTGCAACAATATTCTCTCTATAAAGAAGCAACTGCAACAGTAGCAGTCTATTGGGACTGTCTTTATCTGGCGAATTCACACCTATGCGTAACAATTCGGACTTCAGTGGATAAACTTTCCTTATCAGGGTGTTGTTGGAGCCGTTGAAAATCACAGACAACTCGTATCTTTTCTGATTATATGCACGCCTTTCTGTTATCCAAAGTCTACAAATATTTGTCATTTTAGTCAAATCAGACAAATAGCCAGGAGAATGATATTGTTTACAGCCATCTAACTATTGTGTTTGTGTGTTTCTAATAGTAAAATTAACTTACCATCAGAACATATCAAATATTATATCCTAAAATTTGCTAAACAATTTCTTATTTTCAGTGATATCAGAGGCTAGAGAAGGCTTGCTCACCAAAAATTACATACCTGACAGAATGTGACTTAATGGGAACTGATTAGTTTCTATCTAAGTTCTTAGGAACAATCTATAATCCAAAACTTCTTTGGATTGCCATGTGCAACGTGTTTCTACTGATGTACTATTGGTGAAAAGGAGTTATTTTGTCTATGATCATCCAATGAAATTGAAGAAAAAAGGAAATTTTATTTTATCCATGATTGAATTATTTGACTACGGTATTATTACTAATTATTATTATTTTGATATCATATACACACATGGGCATAGAGCGTGGATGTGAGGCCAGTAGCGGGTGGATGTGAGGCATTGTGGTTACTTGAAGGCATTTTAAGTTAAACTTGTCCACAGATAAGTGAACCAATAGTACTCCTTTTATGTTATAATAGTGATTCTCTAAGGAGATTGTCTTTAGGACAATGTTAGATAAGAAGATCTGATGCATTTGGTAAAGCTGGCGTCAAAATTTGTCAGTAAAGTTGAATTTTAATATAAACGTATGTTTCATGTGTATACCCTCTTCTCATAAACAGCAAGTTTAAAACAGTGAACAGATCAATGTAATAAAATAGCAAATCTTCTTATGTATGAAATGTAGATAGCTATATATGGGTAGGGTCCTGGCTTATTTTCTGCAAATTTACTGAATTTAACACTTGTTTTTCTTTTTTAATCCCTATATCCAAATGTCATAATTTAGAGTTGTGCCTTTTTAAATTGCCCTTTAGGTGACTTTCCTGTTATTTGTTAATTTACTTGCTTTTAGATTTTGTTGTAATAACATTGATTCCTAGTTAAACACAACCAATTATTTTCAGTATGTACTTTGGGCTGGTCTCTTGACAACCTCTCCAGCTTCCTTTGCTTGGCTCAACCAGTCCTTGTGCTATTAACATCCTCTTACTCCTTTCCAAAATATGCATCTGCACTGTGTGATCCTTGGGTGTGAACTTGACTAGCATTGGAGCTAAGCCAATGCCAACATCTCACACAGAGTTCCTGGTGCTTAACATGTGTTCACTGCATTCCCCGCTATCCCAGCACACAATCATCTTAGAAAGGCAAGTTAATGATGGATTTCTGCCCATCACTTTCACCAGCACATGGTGGTTTGTAAATATATTGATTCCATATTCTTACAGAGAAGAGAAATGTGTTATAAGATAATTTCATAAAATCTAAATATTAATCATCATCTGCAGTAATGACAAGGATAAGATTATATAGTTTGAACAGAAAGATGAGATTGTTATAAAAAAGGAGAGAAACTCTTTACAGCGTATCATGGTGAAATTGTGTCTGTTGGCAAAACTGGTGCAGTATTGGAATATAATAGTAAATTGAAAGTAGTGAATGCAGGTCTCATTGGAACCCAGGCCCACCAGGTTTTTTATTTCTCTTTAAGGCCTCAAGACTAATGGTTCGACCATGGTTATGGTCTGTAACCAAACTTTCTAAGTCTTCCAGCACAAAATTGCATTCTTATATTCCCTGCTAATCTACAGCTCCTAGAGCCTGCTGTCTAGCATTTTCATATGGACTTTTATTTGTCCTTTCATAACTATTATTGTATCCCCCTAGTGCTTTCTGAATTTATTATAAATGGTTTTCTTTTTTTTTTATTATCTACTAAGAAAGATTCTATAAACTGTGATTATCCGGTTTAGAAAAAGGCTGCTTATTGGTGATCTAGTAACCATATATAAATCAAGGATCAATAAAGAGATCTCTTTGATGATTTGTTTATACCAAGCACTGTAAGTATAACAAATTGGCCATTCTCCCCATCTCAAAGGTTTGTGCTGTAGCATAAAACAGGTGTTCTTTACTATGAGAGCAGTGAGATTATGGAACTCTGTGCTTGAGGAAGACATAATGGTTACATTACAAGGAATATTACAAGTTATGGGTGCTAGATAACTATTGATGGGCTCTTGATCTGTGGAATTATTTTGATTCCATGAACTGTATGGGCTTGAGTCTTTTTAGGCCTTATAAATTATTTTACTATGTTACTACTTATTAGCATGCAGGGAAACTTGCCTGTTTCTGATCGGGTGTGAGAGTTTGTTGGACTGAAATCAATAAGAAAAGGTAAGTCTTCTGACAATAATGCCAATAAAGATACCTTACCATGACAAAACTGTATGGTAATAAATATGTACCATGTAGCTTGTCAATGGACTGCTCGAAGGATATCAAATGGTTCATTGTCATGCATAACTATCAGGGAATTCATTAATAGGGCAAACTTTACAGAGGTCTAGTAACCTATATCAAACAATCAGAGGTTAGTTGTCAGGATTCTAGCTCTCTACTACCAGTGAATGCTAACTTCTGATTGGTTTCTATGGGTTATTTGACCTCTGCACATGATTGTCCCATTAATGAATGTCCCTGTATATGTTCTATTGAGGTTATGTTATGCTAATGCAATATGTGCAGTTTACTTGGCATGCCAAATGCAAGTTTTTTGCATAAATAATGCTAAATGTATGTTTCATCAATGAGATGTCAATGCACATTATGCTTAAAGCACCCAAAGGTTAATAATGAACATTTATGGACTTACTAATGGTTAACAAAATTCACCTATCACAAGGGGGATCATCATAAGGTTGGAATATTTGTGTACTAGACTTAGGGCTAAGGCCTAAAACATGCACAGTGAAAATTAAACAACAGAGAGTTGAATTGTTTAGTGAGGTGTAAAAAACCAATAGCAATCAATAGGAGGGAAAGGTAACTGCCAGTTGCTTACTCAGGTTTACTATGGGTTACTCAGATTCAGTAAATAATTGCCCCTGTTGATGACTTCTCTTAGTAGTGTGTTGCCACTAAATCTAAGAAAAGAGAATATAGTCAGTGGTGTATGGTGATATATAGCACAAGCTTGTTCAGAGCAGTGTGGAACAGTTGCAATTCATACATGGATAGTAAGGGGTTTCTTTATCAAATTCTCCTCCTGAAGTGAATTCACCACATTTCGCAAGAATTTTCCCGTAGCATGGAGAATTAGTCGTGCCTATTCATAAAACAGCGTATTTACTCAGCAATGTGGTGACTGGTCACATAGTAATTTCTGTGTGTTGTCAAGATAAATAGTAGTGGTGGGGTATTGTAGCAATAAATATACATATTGAAGGGAAGTAATGTCATCTTCACATGGATTTGTTTACAGGAGAGAAACCACTGTAATTACCTCCTTCTATATTAATCTAGGCCTCAGTTATCACAGGAGAGGAAATGTCAACATTTGGTTGTGCTTTGGTCCCCACACAATAGATTTATAAAATGTTGTTACATTTATTTCACTGTCTGACAATTTCTAGCTCATTGTACTTAGTTACCACATTTTTAAAATATATTGAATAAAATCTTTCACCAGTTTTTCTGTGTGTATTGATGCATTGTCATTCTGATACACGGCACCGCATTCAGGATACAATGTTTGAATCATTGGATGCACATGGTCCTCCAGAATGGTTTGGTAGTCCTTGGCAGTGACGTGCCCATCTAGCACAAGTATTGGGCCAAGGGAATGCCATGATATGGCAGCCCAAACCATCACTCAGGGCATGCAACAGTCTGGGTGGTACGCTTCTTTGGGGCTTTTCCACACCGTTACTCTCCTGGATGTGGGGAAAACAGTAAAGGTGGACTCATCAGAGAACAATACATGTTTCACATTGTCCACAGCTCAAAATTTGCACTCCTTGCACCATTGAAACCAACATTTGGCATCGGCATAAGTGACCAAAGGTTTGGCTATGTATATTGACCCTGTGGAGTTCCCAACGGCCAGTTCTGGTGGAAATAGGAGACTTGAGTTGCACATTTAATTCTGCCTTGATTTGGGCAGCCGTGGATTTATGTTTTTTAGATACAATCCGGGTTAGCACCCGAACATCCCTTTCAAACAGCTTCCTCTTGTGTCCACAGTTAATCCTGTTGGATGTATTTCGTTCTTCTTGGTGGTATGCTGACATTACCCTGGATACCGTGGCTCTTGAAACATCACAAAGACTTGCTGTCTTGGTCACAGATGTGCCAGCAAGACGTGCGCCAACAATTTGTCTTCTTTTGAACTCTGGTATGTCACCCATAATGTTGTGGGCAT
>WMED01015079.1:0-13786 GCA_019650415.1 Pipa parva | reverse complement strand
CGTTGGAAAATAAATCGATACATCGATTAAATAGATGAATCGTTACACCCCTAGTAGTCATTCATAGTGATGTGATTCCCACCAGTAGAGTGCAGTCATGTCATCCTCACTTCTGAATGTGAAAAATATAGGGGGGGTGGTGGTGTTATTCACTAAAGTCAAAATTGTTGTGTATAGGTGCAAATTTGCCAGATAAAGGCAGTCACAATAGGCTGTTACTATCGCAGTCGCGTCTTTATAATGAAAAATATTGTCACAGTCACGACTTTATTATGGAAAAATTGTTGCAATCTTAACTTTAAAAAAATTGTTGCGACTTTACAATGGGGAAATTGTAGCGGATTTACTATGGGAATCCGCTGTTTGCAAATTCGACAGTCGAATTTACACCTTAGAGAATAACCCCCTTTAGTGTGATGCTAGTCTTATAGGCTAGGCTGCATAGGAAACCATATAGACAAAGAATGGAAGACTGCACACATCAAAATACTTAGGCATTAATCATCTGTCCAACCACCCATTAAGGTGCACTAGGACAATATTTTGGGGGTCCGTAGCCTCCCTTCGTCAGGTAAAGAATGATACAAGTAAACATATTATATACCTTTTTTGGGGGAAATAAACTCCTCCCATCAACAAAACAACTAGTTGTGACCAGTGAATGAATTTAAAGTCCATACAAAACTTGTGATAAAGTCCATATTAACCTGTAAAAGAAATGACATTGCTCATCGTTTCCCATCTTATTTGTTACATATTAATAAAGTGCTGTGTATCTGCATAAATAATTTACATTAGTGAATGTCTGATAATGAAAATCCTTCAATTAAATCCCTTACAGAAATCACACTAATATTTAAATAAAGCCATCATAGCTGTTTTAATAGAAATGACCTTAGGACGTGCAAAGACTTCATCCGTCAAGTGTCTGTAGGTAGCAGTCCTCCTGTTCTATCTGTAGCTTCATCAATAAGGAAAGGTGAATTTGTGAATAGTTTGGTGATGCGAATCGAATTGTAATAAAGTGAATTCCTTAGGTGAATTCATCCTTTAGTCAATCAGGCCTTTTGTCTTTGTGTATCTCAGTCGTAAAGCAGCACAGGACTGTTGTGATATTCTTCATTTAGGAGAATAGACTTATATAGTTTCAAACAGAGCGGAAACCAATCGTTATTATTTGTAAATAATAAAATTCAGATTATTTCTTTTTTTTTTTTAGGTTCTTTCGATAATATTCTGACTGAAACCGTCAAGCTGCACTGAAACCGTCAAGCTGCACTGAAACCGTCAAGCTGCACTGAAACCGTCAAGCTGCAGGAATGGTGCATCATACGGTATGTGAAATGCTTTTCTAACTGAGTGAATACCTATGATGATAATGTGATATTCCATATGAATGGAAAGGATTTATATTTTTTTGTAAAACCATGTTGAATGTTGGGTAATATTGGTAGGATGATTTACTTTTGTTTGGGAAAAGTAATTGTCTAATTTCTGTGCTTGTGTAAAGTAATACTTTTCATTTTATTCATATGATAAGTACTTCTTTCTACGTCAGTCGCTAAACTGATAGTCCAATAAAAAAGTTATCACCAAGTATTGCAATACTGTGGACTAACACGGCCGCTCTATCCTACCTTATATATATATTCACAGTTGAAACCAGAAGTTTAAATACAAAATATAAACAGACACATATACCTATTTTTCTCACTATCTGACAGAATAAACCTTACCCAATTAATTAGAATTATGAAAATTATTAATATTTAACAAATGCCAGAATAATGAGAGAGATATTATTTTTTAAGGCATTTTTAATACTTTCTGCAAATTCAATAGTTTACATACATTTCATTAGCATTTGGTAGCATTGCCCTTAAACTGTATGATTTGTGTTAAACGTTTTGTACATCCTTCCGCAAGCTTCTCACGATAGTCAGTAGGAATTTTAGCCCATTACTCCTGACAGAACTGGTGTAACGGAGCTATGTTTGTAGGTCGCTTTGCTCGCATCTGCCTTTTCAGCTTTGCCCATACATTTTCAGTAGGATTGAAGGCAGTCCGCCTGTGCGGTAATTTTATCTGCAGCTTCATCAATAATGAGAAGTGAATTCACAACTATTTTGGCAATTCGAATTGTAGCGAGGTGAATTCATCCTTTAGTCAATAAGGCCCTCTGAATCTCCATCATATTAAAATGCTCTCCTTGCCAATATAAGCCACAAACTCTTAGGCTAGGTTCACACGAGCGAATTATGTGCGCTATTAAAAATAATGTAGTCACGTAAAATTTGCTGCGCTCTGTGCGCTCAAAGAAATAAAGCAGAGTTCTAGTGGAATACGCTGCGCATTATACGCTAGTGTGAACACTTTTCTTACATTTACATTGTTCTCTACGCATTTTTCGCTGGCATCTATTCTGAACGTATTTTCACCGGAAGG
This sequence comes from Pipa parva, assembly GCA_019650415.1. NCBI lineage: Eukaryota > Metazoa > Chordata > Amphibia > Anura > Pipidae > Pipa > Pipa parva. The sequence continues at coordinate 11,341 of WMED01015079.1, read as the reverse complement.
TTGTTTTAAAAAAAATACGCTGTGAATAATACGCTAGCGTGAACCTAGCCTTACCGCAATGCTATTTTATATGTCACAAAGCAAGTGACATTTGAACTAATATGAGGACAAGGAAAGTGCAGATCATAAAATCTAACTGTGGAATTATCACAATATACACCAGACCTGGGCAAGGGGCGGCCCCTTGAGAAAATTAATTGCCCACCCCTGATATACACCATTATTCTGTGTCACAGCACTTTAATCCTATGCAAACATTTGATTCACTGTAGAATAATAAAAAACCTTAAAAATCTCAACACTGGATAAACAGGTTTTTTTCAAGTGAGATTTCACTGAATGGAGACTGTTGAATACACAATACATGCTCCATTTAAGCAGCAGACACTCCTCATCTACAAAAATATTTATTTCCATAAACATAAGTAATTTTTACAATTTCCTCTTATTATGGATTTGATTCAGAATTAAGCAGACCACATGTACTGAATCTTTCAAATTAGACAGTGCAAACAAAAGTCCTATAATGAATCAGTAGCAAACAGAGACTGACTGTATCAGTTGATAAACTGATTTTTATTGCCCTTCCATTCCCATGTTTACAATGAATTAGGGCCTCATTGACTAAAGTCCGAATTCACCTGTCGAATTCACTTTGCTACAATTCGAGTTGCATCGCCTAAATAGACGAAAATTCACTTCTCATGATTGGGCAAAATTTATTAAAGTCAGAAAGACTACTTTTGGGGTAATTCATCAAGCAGCAAAGTGCGTTCGGCTCACTTCGCTAATAGTAGTATGCGCATGCTGATGTCCTGTACATGGACATCAGCATGCGCATTAAAGAGATTCCCATCTCGGTGAGGCAACTCTTTTGTTCTCGCTGAGACGGGAATACCTTTAATGCGCATGCTGATGCCCGCGTACAGGACATCAGCATGTGCATACTACCTTTTGCGAAGTGAGCCGAACGCATCGCAGCTCACTTTGCTGCTTGATGAATTACCCCCTTGGTCTTTCCGAGTTTACCTTGCAAGATCTCACATTGTTCCCACGAGATTACAGCATGAATTTTTCAGTCTCAATTTTTTGATAAAAAGGGAGCCATACTACTAATGTAAAGTATGGCTACCTTTTCATCAAAAAACTTGCGCAGTAATCTCGTTGGAAGAATGTGAGATCTCGCTCGATAAACTCGAAAGGACCACGAGCAGACTTTCCGACATTAATAAATTTCACCCTAATAATTATTTCCTGGGTAAACATTCCATTTAATCTGCACTTTCAAATATTCTAAAAGATGGCTAGAAAGTGTGATATTTTAATGTTTAAAATGCCATATTTGTACATTGCATCCTTGATATGCTTTCTCTTTAATAAAGGATGTTTCTGTATATTTTATGGCAAATTCAGATTGCTGTAAACCAGGGGTCAGCAACCTTTTTGGCTGAGAGAGCCATATACATGCATCTCTGCTCAACCCTTTTGAATTCGGAGCCACTGACGTCATATGTGATGTCACATAGGTGATGTCAGTGGCTCCGGATTGGCTAGCAACCCGGAAGCTGGTAATGTCAACTGCTCCGGATTGGCTAGCAACCTGGAAGCTGGTGATGTCAGCAGCTCCGGATTGGCTAGCAACACGGAAGAGCGGTGACATTAATGGCTCCGGATTGGCTAACAACTCGGAAGCGCTGAGAGAGCTTCGTCTCTACAGTGTTTGCCGGTGATTAGTCGGCAGACTGTAACGAGCGGTGCAGTCAAAGAGCCAGATGCAGCCATTAAAAGAGCCACATCTGGCTCAAGAGCCACAGGTTGCAGACCCCTGCTGTCAAGTGTATCAGTTTCTTAGTGAGGTTCTTTATACCATGCGACTTTTGCTTCTGTCTCTCATTGACCATTTCTTTTAGAATCACCTTATGAGTGTTCCTTGTATGTTTATTTCAATGTAGGATAATAATTCCACAACATTCCATCATGATATTTCCCACACTGAATCTATACCTCATATTTATGATACTGCTCATGATCCTCCACATCACCATCATCACCATCACCATCATCACCATCAAAATGAACCCAGTCCTCCAGAAATATCACCAGGGCCACAGTACATCCCACAAGTTGCTTCACGGACTGTACATGCACCCCCACAAAACAAATCTAGCCAAGAGTGCAGTACAGGTAAGTCATTTCATAAACATCATTGGCTGAAGGAAACCGGCAGAAGATGAAACAGATAAGTAGAAGTATGGGAGAAGTTAAGTCAAGTGTCATTTAAATGACTTTTTCCTCTTAGAATGAATTTTAGAATGATTGTTTTATTTAAAGTTATTTTTCATGGGGATATTGTTTTAAAGGAAACGTGTTGTTAGCCCGTTGAATGCTTATTACTGGGATTTTTTGGCATTTGTGAAGCTACTGGATGTTATCTTCATCTTGGAGAACCATTTGCTCTCGTTATGGACTGTAGGAATTATGTTTAGTGAACATGAGGACTTGGTCAGCAGTAGGATTCCTCTCTGGCATCATCACCACCTTGGAGTTGACCACAGTGCACTTCTGATTGGCTGTTAGAGGATCAGTACAACAGCAGCCCTTTATATACACTGGACACACCCTCTGAAATCTAGAGCAGCTAATCTCTCACCAAACCTCAAGCTATAGCCTCCTCCAATGAGCCAGCTTTAAAACCTATACAGATGGAATCTAATGATAAAATGATACTACACTAGAGGAAGTCTTACAAAGACAAGTATGATTGGAGGATGATCATCTGTTTTTATAGAGGAAGAATCTCATTTAAGGTCCTTATGTGAGGACTTGGAAAATCACAATAGGAGACATAATATTAAAATAACAGATCTCCTTAAAGCATAATGGTGGAAATGTATCAAGAGTCGTAAAATAATGAAGACAAAGTATTTTGTGCTCATTTATCAACCACAGACACAGTGGTACGAGTTTAATTCGTTCTGTGACCGATATACAGTGGTACCTTGAGATAAGAGTTAAGTTCGTTCTGTGACCGATATACAGTGGGACCTTGAGACACGAGTTTAATTCGTTCTGTGACCGATATACAGTGGTACCCTGAGATACGAGTTTAATTCGTTCTGTGACTGATATACAGTGGTACCTTGAGACACGAGTTTAATTCGTTCTGTGACCGATATACAGTGGTACCTTGAGACACGAGTTTAATTCGTTCTGTGACTGATATACAGTGGTACCTTGAGACTCGAGTTTAATTCATTCTGTGACCAATATACAGTGGTACCTTGAGATACGAGTTTAATTCGTTCTGTGACCGATATACAGTGGTACCTTGAGACACGAGTTTAATTCGTTCTGTGACCGATATACAGTGGTACCTTGAGACACGAGTTTAATTCGTTCTGTGACTGATATACAGTGGGACCTTGAGACACGAGTTTAATTCGTTCTGTGACTGATATACAGTGGGACCTTGAGACACGAGTTTAATTCATTCTGTGACCAATATACAGTGGTACCTTGAGATACGAGTTTAATTTGTTCTGTGACCGATATACAGTGGTACCTTGAGATACGAGTTTAATTCGTTCTGTGACCGATATACACTGGTACCTTGAGACACGAGTTTAATTCGTTCTGTGACTGATATACAGTGGGACCTTGAGACACGAGTTTAATTCGTTCTGTGACCGATATACAGTGGTACCCTGAGATACGAGTTTAATTCGTTCTGTGACCGATATACAGTGGTACCTTGAGACTCGAGTTTAATTCGTTCTGTGACTGATATACAGTGGGACCTTGAGACTCGAGTTTAATTCGTTCTGTGACTGATATACAGTGGTACCTTGAGACTCGAGTTTAATTCGTTCTGTGACCAAGCTCGTATCTCAAGACGGCTCATTTCTCAAACCAATTATTCCCATTTAAAATGACAGAAATGGAATTAATCCGTTCTGGCCCCATCGGCTCGTATCTCAAATTTCAGCTCGTATCTCAAACAAGAAAATTGTTCCGAGTCGCAAGAAATTCGCATGTTGAGCAGCTCGTATCTCGAGGTACCACTGTATTTCTCATTCATTATTTTGGAAGGATTTTGCATCCATTTTCCCCCAGCTCCAGCTATGTTTTTAAGAGCCGGCGTAACTCTTGTATGAAGTTTACAAAAGGATTTTAACTCAGGCGTTAGAGAAGTAATTACGCGTTTGTGTAAAAATAATGAGCAATTCCCATTTTGTGCTTTTATTTTCCACACTAATGACTGGTGTGTGTAATTAGTGTCTGTTATTAAGTCAGAGGTGAATATGTTTTGGGTAATTGAAGCACTGGTTAAACAGAATCATTTAGACCTTTAATTGGTGTATTTAGCTAGTCAACTGATACATGCACAAATATCATTATCAATTTAATAATATTCTTCTTTCTTTTTTTAGGACAAAGAAGGACTGTGCGCATTGTTGCAATCATTTTTGTGCTGATAATTGCAGCTGTTGTCATTGGAGTTTTATGTTGGCGTTTTGGTAAGAAATAAAAAAAACCTGGAATTTATTGATGTTGTAGTAACGTTTATGTCATTTGATGCCTTGACTAGCGGATAGGGTTACATCTTGATTGAAGACTCTTTCATAGGGAACTGACAATATTTTAGAATAGCAGCACATTTAAATATCGGGGGATGGGCCATTTCCTCAGGCACCTTCTGACATCATGATCAACTCCAGTCCAGTTAGCAACCAACGCTTTCCAAGATGATGGTGAACTCGGTGACAACAAAATAGCAGTAGTATCACTAGCATTTATTTGTGGGTGTAATGAAAGGATCAGACTTGGAAGAAAGTAATTATTTACCCTTGAATATCTTAGTTAGACTTAACTGTAGGAGTTTTATGGCAAATTTCCCCATCATCTCCATCTAGTGGCTCAAGTCAAGGATCAAAATGTCCATTTGAGAACTATATTGAAGGTTTTCCAATGTGTTGTCCACACCTTCCCAGTTCTGATAACCTAAATATAAAGAAAGAAAGCCATTTTCTTTTGAAGTACAGGTACAAAACATAGTGCAGATCACCCCTAGGTTGGCAGGTCCCAAAGTCAATGATTCATTCTGGCACATATCGGATACAGATGATCCTTTATTATCTCATATTAAAAGCATAGCAGTATCGTAAATACAGAGTTTTATCTTTGAAAGTTATTAGGTCAAAGGCACTTAATCATAGACATAACCAGAGTCCAAATCAATATATTATTTAAAGATTTTACAGATCTGCCCAAGAACTAATTAACTGTTTAGCTCAGGGGTGGCCAATTAATTTTCCCATGGGGCCACATGGGAAATAAAAATGTTTTTAGAGGGCCAGACTGCCCCCACACTGTGCTGCACCCCCAAATGTGCTGCTTTCTTCCTACTCCCTACCCTCTGAAGGAGGGGGGAGCTATCTTGGTGTCCGCCCCCTCCTTCTCCCTGTCCCTACCTCTTCCCTGTCTTGGTTCTGTCTGGTCTAGAGCTTAGACTTAGCTCTACGGTGTTCTTCTTTCACAGGAATGCTGTAACACTAAAGTGCCAGGTCAGGGAAGAGGTAGGGACAGGGAGGGGGTGGGCAAGCACGGCTGCATGACCCATGGCCCTGTCACCCGATGTTGGTAGAAGGGCCGACCCAAAAATGTTTGCGGGCTGAATCTGGCCTGTGGGCCATAGTTTTCCCACCCCTGGTTTAACTCATACCCCAAACCAAAAATCTTTTGAAGTAAGCAGATTACAGCCACTTAAGTTAAGGGCTGTAGATTACTATATGTTCTTGCTGTTATACAATGTATTGTGTAAAACATTTCCTTTTAACAGTATGTTTTCCATTATAGCACAAAATGGTTACATTCATTATCAATACAGATCATAAAACGTAATGTGTTACATTTTAAGATTTTATGAGAATGTATCACATATTAAAATACAAAGCACCTCTCATAGATCCCTACGTCATGTAGAAATGAATTATGGACCAAACGAATAACAGAGCTAATAAAACACAAATCAACCCAAAGCAATCCAAAAATCATACATGGACCTCTACAACCATGATGAGCACCAGCACCATGTTCACAAAGTGCTGGATATCCTACTCAAAGTTGAAGCCCTGTGGTAATCAAATATCCAGAAATCTTCCCTTCTATCCAGCTGCTTTTCCAAAATCTCACAAATAGATTTCATAATGACCCTCTCTATGCCCAGTACCTGTAGGGTCTTAGGGTCATTATTATGTAATGCGAAGTGCCCATTTTTAATATCATTAACGTGTTCTCTCACTCTGACCTTAAGGGATCTTGTAGAGCACCTTACATATTGTGCATCACAGAGAGAGCACGTTAATAAATAAACTACAAATGTTGTATTAAACTGTTTTATTGGCTAATATTTGCCTATGACTTTGCTGTAAACATTCTCAATAACAGGTCCCCCCTTTTTCACAGGAAATTCAACAAGTTGTGAACTGAAATGTGGATCTTCTTCAAACTGTATCCAGTTCTCCCAGTGGTGTGATGGGATATCCCAGTGTCCAAAAGGAGAAGATGAAATAAATTGTGGTGAGTACATTTATACATTTTATGATTGGTTTTGATAAGTACCTCCTGATACTGTTTGTGCTAAGGAAAATAAATTGTAGGGAACCAGATATAGTGTAATAGTGAGTCTTCATAATCCTCTAATTGCCTATTGACTTTATTATGACACTTCCATCCACATTGTCTCTCCTAGTCCGACTATATGGACCAAACTACCAACTGCAGGCCTATTCTCCCACAAAAGGATTATGGCTTCCAGTGTGCAGTGATTACTGGAGCGATACCATCGGAACCGTCGCTTGCCAGAACATTGGATTTACCTTGTAAGTAGCTCTATCACTGTATTTATTTTATTTAGTATTTCTACAGTTCTATATTTAGTAAATCATATGGTCTTATTAGTTCACATATAGTTTGTGCTTTCATTGTTTAGTGGAAACAAACCATCAGCAGATTATTTATTAACAGGAAATGATGTTTTTAGCAGTTTCCACCTAGTGCATTACCTTAATTCAGTGGTTCTTAACCAGGGTTTGGTGAGTCAGTCTCAGGGGTTCGGCGGAGCCTCCGCCATGGAGGTCAAGTGATTTATCACTAAGGAAGGGTTCGGTGAATGTGCATATGAAACTGGTGGGTTCGGTACCTCAGACATGGTTAAGACCCACTGCCTTAATTATTAACTTTGCATATTAAATTATAGTGCATTATGGGTATCAGCACTTTGGTCCACTATAATGGAATCAGTTGTGGCTATTTTTTTTTATTATTATCTTGGTTTTCATTGGCAACTTAATTAAAACAAGAGATCTCGGGCGAAGATGGATTAGTAATGGTAACAGGACTGACGTTTCTTGATTTTGTTGGCATCAGTGTGAGGATAATGATCATGATTTGCAGTTCTTGCCATTTGTGGGGTGAAAGGTGATGGTGAAATTACCATTTTTTTCTTGACATCTTGAAACACCACCATTAGTTTCAGCTGGTGATAACTGAGCAAGGAGTAAAAGGCTTTTAAAGATCAGGCAATGTGTATATTATTTTTCTTTTTTGGAGCATTTAAGAAAAAAGAAGATACAATTGTAAAATCTGAAGATAGAAAGGCAGGAGAAAATAATCTTTTTTCATTAATAAAACTAAGCTCCTTGCTGCATGTCATATTACCTTCTTCACATTCATTCTTGAAGGCCCTTCTCCAGCGCTGGCCCGTGTCATGGCACATATGAATATTTGTCCTGATATATAATGGATTCTGGACTGGCCTTAGGGACGTGCTACCTATGGGGCACACCTTTTATAAGGGGGTGTTCTTCTATTTTGGATAAAAAAAAGATGTGGACCAGTGTAGCTTCCAGCCATAGAGGAGAGCATCTGATATGAGTGCCATATAAATAAAAATATGCACACATGTCTCTTTTCACAATGGCCTTACTTGTAAGAAGCCATCAGAGTCCTGTGTTTCCATTTTACAGTTTTACGAACTTCATTGAAATTTGGTTGACATTTCCAGTAAATATTTTAAACCTCTACTTTTCTTTAGGGACTACTACAGATCCGATAAATTACCAGCCAACTCAGCAGATGGATTTACTAAGCTGAATGATAGCAACGTGAATGGAAATGTGTTCTCGTATCTTAATTACAGGTATTTTGGTTTCGTTTCTTTTTTTTTTCCCTCAGTATTTGTCATAAATATTGCTTTACTGAAAAGTTTATGTCCTTGGGCATATTTCTAGTAATTTTCTAAATCCTTTATTTAAGTGGTGGCTCAAAACCAAGGAGGTCCAGAAGGTTTGTGGACACCTAATTGACTTTCACAGGTAGTGGCGCTAAATTTTTGGATGTGGGGCATCACATCACCATAAATGCAGCAGTATGTAGAAGAGAATTTGCACACACATAAATCCGGTATATCACTTTTTTACTGACCATGAGTGCAGGTTTACAAAGCAACATTTCTGGGGTTTATATACTGGATCCTATTTATGTCTGTGCAAATTCTATTTTACATATTGCTCCAAAGCTGAGAAGGACCAGTAAAGACCTATTTAGCATATATTGTGTTCCCTATAGTAGCCACCATTTATTTTGAAGCTCCCATTAAGGAAACATTTGGATGGCACAGTGGGGTGACCGATAGACACTGATAAGACCTTCTGTATAACTAAAACTTTTAGACCTTCTCTGGCATACACAATCACAGTTTCTATAACTTTTACGGTTGCACCACCTGCACCCAATGACAGATTTGGCTGGTAGGACTAATAAACATAGATACTCATTGGTTCTATTAAAAAGGTACGACGGAAAAGATAGTTTAAATGCATTAAAAAAGGGTTTGAAAGTTAAAACAGTCATACATTTCAGGCCGGTGACAAAACAGGAGAAATAAATCTTAAATATATAAAATATCAATATATTGTTTTTTTATATGACTAAAACACATTCATATGAAAAAAAAAGGAGTTGCAACAGTTGAAAATTAGATACAAGGAAGAGATGAGAAGAAATAGAACTAATGCCAAAATCAGATACATAGATCACTGGAACAGGACCTAAACACTGGCAGAGGGGACCAGGAATCAAGATAAGAAAGACCATGAAGAAGAAGTTCATCAATGAGAAGCAATCTTCTTATACAGAGCATTGCTGAAAGCCCAATGGTTTTTTATGTTACAGGCTGAAGAACCTGTGATAATAATAAGCCACAACTCAGCATCCAGGTCTTTCACTACTAGTTAAAATGGTAAACTTGTACCATAAATGCAGAAACCTGCAAAGGTCCGCACTAACACAGTAAGTGTTACACAGTGGCTGCAGAATATCACATTTTCTCAGACCAATTGTTCTGGGCACAAGGCAGCACCATACTACTGCAATATCTGAGAGCGCTTAACTGACCTGATACATTAGCCCATCCTCACTGAAGATATTGCCTATGAAATCCCTCCAATCCAATCAAGATACACTGACTTAAATGTTCCCTAACAAATAATAAAAAAATCCATCCCTACTAGCAAGATATACTAGTATAGGATTTTTTTTTATGAGAGTTACGATTAAATATGATATTATGAGTCACAGGTTACAAGCCACAATGATGAATCCATCCTGCCTCTTCCAACTTGGTGTTGACTTGCAGTTGAGCAGTGGTGATCTGGGAAGGAGGACACCATTCCTATTTAATTTTTAGCTATGAGCTATACACATGATAATGTACACTTTGAGTAAAGCTTTTAAATGCTCTGCAGTTTGTATTATTCAAGCTACAAATGAAGGCGCTCCATATTTATTAAAGATATATTATAATGCCTTAATATACTCATCCATTTTGCATACTCTAATCATACTGTGTTTAGAATATAATCTCCAAAATACTTCATTATTATCACTTTTATTTTTAGTTCATACTGTGCCTCTGGAAGTACGGTAGCATTGCGCTGTACAGGTAAGTAACATAAGCATTACTCAATAACCGATAGAATGTAGTTGACCCGTTGCATTGATTGTTGCCAATAATCAGGGTTTTGTAAAGTAGCCACCCACCCTGCAATTAGTCAATTGGTTGATTTGATTGAAATACAGATATTAATTCTGATTGGCCGGTTATCTCATGCAAATGCAGTAATAACAGTATTTAATTAAAAATCTAAACAGCTTGGTTTAATTCCACAGAATGGATTGTAACAATGTAACAAGCATTCAGCTCATTCCATTCTATCTTTTAAAACGTTTAACCCAATAGGATAAAGTTGGAACAAATATATTAAGAACTTCTTAAAATCTAAGGGAAAAGCGAAAAAGAAAAAGGGGCGCTATATGTATTGCCTTATCAATAATAAATGCAACAAAAAGAAAAGTGTAGAATAATCCACCAAAGGACATTTTTCTTTAAACCATAAAAATTGGTGAATGTGTAGTATTTTAGCAAATAGTAGGACAATCCTTCTGTGACAATCACTCGTGCAGCGTTGACTCTAGCAGTGAGAGAACTCACCGGAAATATGTAAACTCATACTCTTGTAACAATGATGCAAAGTCCAAACAGTGAAATAAACAGGATCAACGGAACCATTTCAAAATATGAAGTAGCGTTTCATGAAGTCTTCAACATCCGACAAATCTCATAGAAAAGATGAAGTATATCCAAAATGGTGTTCTATGAGATTTTCTATATTTTCTTTGAACTTTCTTTTTGGCTTAGAGTATATGTTGTTTTATATTTATTTTATTTAAGCGTTACCAAACACATTTATATATTAAGAACTTGCTTGAATTTTATTGTCACAACTAACCTTGCAAACTGCAATTCATTTAATATGTATTAATTTATTGATAAAATGACCCCGTTCCTTAACATTTGAGTGTGTATAACTGCAGATTGTGGTTACTCTACAAATCTCGCAAGCCGTATTGTGGGAGGATCTTATGCATCAGCAGGTGATTGGCCTTGGCAAGTAAACCTTCAGTATGATAACAAGGGTTTATGTGGTGGATCAATCATCAACTCTAAATGGATAGTTACTGCCGCTCATTGTGTAGAAGGGTAAGTTTATAACACTTTCTTAAGGGGGCAAAGAAATGTATTGTATTAAGCCTACTTCAGATACTAAATTACTAACCGAGCAGTTCCAAATTAAAGGTCATGTTGTCACTCAGTCACATTTGGCATTATCACATTTAAATGAATAGTCATCTTATGCCACACCAGAACCCTGCTATCAAAAGGGAAACTCAGTACTATGTGAGGGAAACTCAGTACTATGTGAGGGAAACTCAGTACTAT
>WMED01015078.1:0-13787 GCA_019650415.1 Pipa parva | reverse complement strand
CTTTTAAGAGACGGTCCTGGCGCTTTCTGGTCTTTCTTGGGCACCCTGGAGCCTTTTTGGTAACAATGGAACTTTTCTCCTTGAAGTTCTTGATGATGCGATAGATTGTTGACTGAGGTGCAATCTTTCTAGCTGCGATACTCTTCCCTGGTAGGCCATTTTTGTGCAGTGCAATGATGACTGCAATTGTTTCTTTAGAGATAACCATGGTTAACAGAAGAGAAACAATAATGCCATTCACCAGCCTTTTTTTAAAGTGTCCAGTGGTGTCATTCTTACTTAATCATGACAGATTGATCTCCAGCCCTGTCCTCATCAACACCCACACCTGTGTTAATGGAGCAATCACTGAAACGATGTTAGCTGGTCCTTTTAAGGCAAGGCTGCAATGAAGTTGAAATGTGTTTTGGGGGATGAAGTTCATTTTCTAGGCAAATATTGACTTTGCAATTAATTGCTGTTAAGCTGATCACTCTTTATAACATTCTGGAGTATATGCAAATTGCCATTATAAAAACTGAAGCAAGACTTTGTAAAAATTAACATTTGTGTCATTCTCAAATCTTTTGGCCATGACTGAACACTAGTATATAAAGACATTTTGAATGAGTAAGAAATGTTTTTGCCTGATCTCCATGCAGGAGAAACAAACCATCCTTAAACTGCAAAACAGAAAAAAAAAAACACATCCGAGAAATTGCTCCAATATTAGGAGTGGCAAAATCTACCATTTGGTACTTCCTGAGAAAGAAAGAAAAGCACCGGTGAAATTATTAATACAACAAGACCTGGGAGCCCACAGAAGACAACAGTGGTGGATGATGGCAGAATAATTTCAATGGTGAAGAGAAACCCCCTTCACAACAGCCATGCATGTGAACAAAACTCTCCAGGATGTAGGCGTACTAATATCCAAATCTACCATACAGCGCCAGACACTGTAAAGGCTGCCATACTGTGCCCATATTTTTATGCCACTGGTTATAGGCAGTGATTACCGCTCTGCAGCTTTATTTAAATTTTCTGCTGTAACACCTGTCACTCGTAGGACCTGGTCCTTAAACCTTTACAAATTTTTAGTTTAAATCCAGAGATAATCAAAGTCAATATGATAATGGTCCAAACTCTGACATTTATTCCTATTTATGTCAAATAGTAGAGTGCAGTCAATGGTTTGTTGAACACAGGGTGGAATCGTTATCTAAGGACATTGGGGTTATTTGTGTTACTTTGCCAACAATCAAGTGATCTTCCCTGAAGCAAACAAATGAAGTAGGAGAATAAAAGATTGGTACTGTTCAATTATAAATGCTGACATTTGTAGTTCTAAACACTAGAAGACAAGCTGATTATTTATTTATTTATTTTTTTGCTATTTAAATTTTAATTACGAACAGTGTCTTCCTTTCAAAGCCATTGACATATTTAAAGAAAATGCGTTTTTTTGTTGTCCAACAAAGGATGGAAAATTCTTTAACAATACAATCTATAATTATAATTGTACACAGATAAAAACAGTCTTTAAAAAAACCACTTGATTATTGAGAAGTTTACAAAAGCTTTAATTACCTCTCAAGCAGCTGTGTTTCTCTTCTACATTCGGATAATCCGTTTTGTTTTTTTTATTTTTATTTTTTTTTGTATTTTTTTTTTTAAATTTCATTATTTATTTTGGAACTGTCAATAAATCAGCAGGCGTTTATTTCTATAACTTGAACAGTGCCTTAACATTAAATGCAGCGGGGCAGTTGTTAAATTCCAGTATATAATGCAGTGTCGATCTAATCTACTTCCGCTGATTTAATTAGTAAAATGTGGTGTTAATCAATTTCTAATTAAACATCAGCAACCATGCTGTGAAGAAGCAATAGGGGGAAAAAAAAGAACTAGGAAAGTACAAGAGAAAATTAAATGAGTAATAAAAGTTAATTTCCATGTTTAGAAATTTTGTTAAAGAGCTCATTAATAATTCTGTGACTGTCAATATTATCCTAACGGCTTTCAGTTGTAATGAGCCCTTTCATTTGCGCACACAGACACACACTCTTTATCTTGGAATATTTAAGCCAACACAATCTAGGTAAACCTTTTACAGGTCAATTGTACCATGTCACAATAACATAACTCTGCAGACTCGCTGAGAGGCTATTTAGGCTAGATGCGCTGCGCATCATACGCTCGTGTGAAAAAAAAAATAAGCCGAGCGTATTTTTCTACTGTACTTACCAGCGACAGTGTGAATGCTCCCTCTGTGTTTACATCACTTCCTGTGTGTTCGCATTTTGGGCGCAGCGTATAGTACGCTGGACAAAATGCGACACACAGCATTCCAGACCCAGCGTATGCGCATCATACGCTGGTGTGTCCGGAACTAGGTAAGTACCATCGGCTTGCATTGAGCCGTATTTTATTTTTTACCTGTTTAAAACCATTCATTTAGACCAGTGTCCTACAAAAAGTGATAACATTAAAAACATCTTCAATTTCATGATCAATTTTCTAAGCCAGTTTGCTACAATCTGCTAATATGTATCAGCGATACCAACTGTGTGGTTACATTGGTAAGCTAGTAAATAGTTAAATATCCAGGGACCAATGTGACCTCAAGTAATTCAGAAAGGTTTGAGCTAAGTTGCCTTCTTTTGATTGGTTAAAGAATCCAGAAAAAAATTCTGGATAGCTGCTTGTAAAGAGCTATGAAGTGTGGTGGTGATGTTATGCAGCATGATGTGAATGTGTCTCTGACTTCGGCAGGTTAAAAAGGCAAATTAAAGTGGTTGATTGGCAGGTTTCCAATAAGACTTAAACTGACAGTACATTCAAATAATAATAATAACAATAAACACTGTGAACAAGTGACAACATGAAATAGAGATGGAATGACATAGATAGGGATCATGTATTATTCCCCTAATTCAGTTAGTGGGACATTGTGAAGATGAATTCACTGCACTTCACTGGTGGAACTTGCAACACTCCCCCATCCTACTACTGTATGACTGACTATGCTGCCCTATTCATGAAATAGTGTCCAGTGCTGTCCACTTCTTTTCCAAAGGAATCCACCACTTAGTGAATAAGGAGTAGTAAATTCATGTCTGGCAGAGACAAGCAGCCATAGTTGAATTCACACTGTAATGAATAAGCCCATCATTGTGCTTTGCGTGCAGCAAAATGTAAAAAAAAGTTCCAGTGAACAGGTTGGTGAGTACCCCTATCTGCTTACACCCTCCTGCCAGGTGTTTACTACAAGAAAATGTCTACTCGCCTATTTGGTTTAGGTTGAAAAAAATCTACTGTGAGATTTGGCATTTGTCCCCAGGGCCTAACCTAACTGAGCAACTGTGTGTTTTCCTCTAGGTCTTAGATAATGCAGCTGAGTCAATACAAGTAACATTGCTTGTTCCTTCTACTCCAGATGTAGTAAACCACAACAGTTTTATATTATCAGACAGGGCCAATGGAATCTACAGCAGTAAAAAGAGCAGAATCATGGGTAACTGAACTAATGCACTGAATAGGTTGGCACAGAGATTTAGTAATCAATTTTTTTTTTTTATATCAAACTCTATTACTACATTGACAAAGATCTTTTCTTCACTGAGTTTTCTTCATGCTATACCACCTGGAAAAAAACTATTCAAATATTTCACCATGCATTTGTAACTTTTATACAACCTCTAGAAACAACATATGCACTTATATTATATCACTAACCCCCATATATATATTTTTATATGTCTTCTAGCTTGCTTATGTGCTATTTGTGTCCTTTTTTTGAGTAATAAAAGTTTAGAAACTTTACTAGACTTTAACAAGATGACACTGAGAGTGCCAGGGTGAACATTTAAAAGGGATTTGAGTTTGGTTAGAAATAGAAAGATCAGCTCGTTTCTAGTATAACATTTAAGGCTAAGCTAATATTATTATACTGCTGTTTTACCAAGGCAGGGGTGGCAGTTTTCTGGTCACTTTTGTAAAGAGCATAGAATCTGGATTCATATCTGAGTGAATAGATTATATCAGTGTTCCCCAAAGTTTTTTTTTCGTGGCCCGGTTATTTTTGTGCTTATCCTTCGTGACCCAGCACGAAGGATAAGCACAAAAATAACCAGGTCACAAGAGCGCCGCTCATGAATATTCATGAGCAGCGCTCGTGACCCGGCATTTAATTTTGGTGGCCCAGTACCAGGTCGCAACCCTGCATTTGGGAAACACTGGATTATATCATGTTGGCGGGAAAGTATAAAAAAAACTGAAAGTAGCTTGGGCAAGTGGTTATCTGGTTTCTACATTTTGCATGAATTATGCCAATTGCCACAAAATTTAAAGGGTTTTGCAATAAAGGGGGGATTATCTCCATGCAGTAAAGCATTGTCGAATTTGCTACTGTGAAAGACTCTGATGCTTGATGAGTATTCATATTACCAGCGCATGCGCATGCAAAGCGAATGTAAAGAGTTCCAGAAATCTGTGACTGTCATAAGCACTCTAATTCATTGTGAATTTGCTAAATATCCAAAGATTTGTAAATGGCAAACGAATGTGACTTCAGTTACACGACTGTTTGGACTTTCATGAATAAGCCCCATCGATGTATTTTAGCCCGTGATTGCCTTTAACGTGTATATGATAAAATGTACACACAGGGCTAGCAATTTTTACTATTTGGTACTGTGTATTTTATTTATTTATTTTGACTAGTTCCAAGTATACAGGATGATTATTTTTAGCACTAGGATTACAGATGACAAGCACATCTGCACTTAAGATGTTTATTTCGGTTTGATGCTTTAAACACCAGGAGAATCCTTAAGTTGTGATGCATGAAGAGCAGATTTACATTCAGCACCATGGAATAAATTATTTATGAGCTATTAGTGGAGTGTACACAGCACTGAGATTTGTCTTAGATACATAGGGGGAATATTTAGAAAGGTCATTCTGACCTGTTTGATCCTTTTAACCCCTTTTCAATGCATTGAATTTGTCACTGTTATGTTTTGTTTTTTTTTGGTTGACGTGTTATTGATTTTTAGTCGAACAATTTATATAGGAGTGAATACAACTGAATGATAACTAAAAGATATTGATATTGAGAAACTGATCTGACTTAGAAAAAAGTCAGGGAGAAATTTAAAGTGTAAGTAAAGTTATTGACCAAACTATACATATGTATTATATTTATAATGTAGAAATATAAACTTAAACATTGATAAGTAAAAACAATTTTGTGTTTTTCAGTTCTCACCTCTTAACCCTGCAGCCTTTCTCCCCGCTGCATTTCTGCGTACTTGCTTCCTGTATAGTGCTGAGAAGCCCCGCCCCCTAATGAGGTCACACAATGACTCATTCTGGTAGTGCATGTTTAGTAATCTGATACTTTCCTTTCACTGCAAAAGCCCTGCAGCACTGAATTCCGACTAGGACAGAGTCAGTTTTTAAAACAGAGAATATGAGAGGGGTGGGGGTATGGCCTCATACTCTACAGGAAGGAGGAATATTTTACAGAGGGATTATAAGTGCTGCAGAGTGAAAAGGTGAGTGAGGATTTCATTAATCGTTTTTCCACTTTACAATACTTTAATGGGGCAATCTTTATAAATAGGGTTTATTTTCACTTTAATAAACTCGAAAAGGCCAATTTTGGGGCAAAAACAGAACAGGACTTAAGCAAAACCAAAATGTACTGTTTTCAGGTAAAATATTTTAAAATGATAAGATAAAACAAATGACATAGCCATGATGTGTTGAAAAGCATCTTCCTAAATAAAAGTTAGTTTGGGTTTTTCCAAGGCAATTGATTGCAGCCTCTCTTCTAAGACAAAGTGAAAAAGAGAAAACCAATTATTTCGGGGAATCAAACATTGAATTTATCAAGCGCCATCTAAGGAACAATACCTTTAAACGACAGTTGCAATAATAGCACGTGAGATAATGTTGCATTAAAATATTCTTTTACTTAGGATTTCACACCATATGAACAATAGACAGTCATCCTGAAAAATAGCAGTGCAACCTTATGCCCTAGTCAACAAAAATAGAAAAAAATAGAAAAAATAGAATTCATGGCTCTTGACAAATTGACATATTTACGTAGGATTATTGGCTTTAGCTTTGGGAAATTACAGAAGGTGCCTTAACCTGAAAACAACAAAATAATCCCACGCTTTCAAAATTGCTCTTATTTTAACTCATCCCTGTTACTGGAGTCTCCTGTGCACAGCAGGGAGAGAGATCAGAGCCGGTGAACAGCAGCACTTTTTTTCTGTTTTAAAGAAGAAACAGTCTGGTCTATAGTTCTCTCTCTGAGAATTAAAGCTTTTCTTTTTTTTTCCAGATGTGACGTTTGCTTGTTGACAACTCAGTTTAAAGCTGCACTCTTCACTCAATGTCAAGACTAGATGGTGCAGTAGACTTTTGAACATCATAAATACAGTGGGTTTTATATTTCTTCTATTCTACAGAAAGTTTACCTAGAATTTTCCTATGATGAAAAAGTGCTGCATAATTCTACTAACTATGGGCTACATACCAACATTTTTCCACAGTGTCATGGGCTGCGTCACTGAAGTAGTGGACCCTCTTACCACTGCAGAGGTTGGCACAGGTTTATCTGAGGCGCGGAGTCTAAGGAGCCTCTGATCTTCACCTTTAACCCCAGCAAGGGGGTACTAGGCTTTGCGGCGAGAGACTCCCAGGTCGCGGCCCTCAGACTCACCTTCCACAGGTGGTAGCTGGAACAGGGACAAGTGCAGGCATAGAATACTAGAACAGGCTCAGAAACACAGGTACAGGATGCTGGGTAATGGCTGGAACAGACACAGGAGCACAGGATACTGGGTAATGGCTGGAACAGACACTGGAACACACACTGGAACACAGGATACTGGGTAATGGCTCAGGGACAGGGAAAGAAACAGGAACCAAAGCTTTATTATACTCAGAAGGACTGTAACCTAGTCGGAACCTAGTACAGGCAATGTACTGCCTGAGAAGCCGGCTTTTAAACTCCCCGCCGGCTGCAGGGGAGGGACTGGCCTCTCCTTCAAAACTGCGACGGCAGCCGCCCACGCACAGAGTGCTTCCCGGTGTGCGCAGCAGAAGGAGGAGAAGACGCCGCATGAGCGTGGGTCAGGTATGTAACACACAGTAAGAATTTAAAAAAGTAAAATGGGGAAAAAAATTTAGCTTAACAATGGAAAAAAAGTTTCAATTTAATTTTTGACCTTGTCTTGCGGACTGAGGACCACAACTTGTGCAGTTTTGTGTGCAACTGAAGCAATTGGGAAGTTGTGATGCAACTGTAAGGAGGTCACTTAAAGGGGAGCATGCGGAATATCCTTGTTATACATTGAAAATATTCATGGTGCCATGAATGGCAACATTTTTAGTCTCTTCATTTTAGAATATTATTTAAAGCTTGTGTGAAGTTGTTAGAGTTGGGTGTGGAATGTCCAGAGAAGAAGGAGGCTTATATTAAAAGGAGGCAATAGTTATCAGAAGCAGGTTGTTGGTGGAATTTTATAAAGATCATTGCAATCAATTGGTTTTGCCATTTATCAGCACATTCCAACGTTATTTTTCAATTCACTGGACTTTCCGATTCTGTTGATTTATATAGGACTGAAAAGAAACTGATAAATGAATAAATATACCAAAACAATCATAGACTCAGGCTGAAATCAGGACAGACAGACTTCAAGTGTTGTCCATATAACATATATAACATAGCCAAGGTTTTTATATATGATCCTAAGAAACCAATGTGAGGGTGTTTTGCCCCGATTAGGCTGACATACTTCTGGGGGTCAGTCCATGTTTTATTAAATCACCCCAGCTGCAGGTTATAGCCTGGTTAAAAGGCGGTTGCAAGAGCCAGCTGGGTGTAGTTGGAGTTGGAAGTTTGAAAAGTTGATTCTGTGATTGAGGCTGAAAATCCTTGTGAGAGAAACAGGGACTAGTGGTTAAAGACTCTGCTTAACAACTTGGCTTTGCAGCACTGTGAAACTCCAAGGAGACAACCCAGGAGAAGGGAAGGTACTCTATATTTGCTAACCAAATCCGTATGAGGTGCAGTTACCCACTGTGTTTTTTGACCAAGGACTTTTTACCATGAAAGTGGTATTTCTTCAAATCCATATACAGTAGGAATAAATGTAGGAGATCACTGTTACTGCCTTTTATTAAAAAAATAACATGTTTTGCCAATATAACCAATAACCAACAGTGTCATAACACCTTCGAATGCTAAAGTCCTATTACAAGTATAGCGTCCCTTTAATTTCTCATAAAAGCCCAATTTAACCCCATTATCGTAATGGGTATTGATATATGTATATGAATTCATACGTTATCATTTGTAGCTGAAAGCTTTTCTGTGCAATAAAAATTATTCCAATTGACAATAGGGTTTTATATATCCCTATTGTAATATCTCTTAGAAAGATTGCTTTTCAGACCCTGTTACATTACAACAGTTTGCATCTAGACTTTGCATTTTGTCTTTTCAATTAGCTGCAGGTACACTGCTGAACTGATAGAACAATGGCATTTATATTGCACATATTCGGGGGCATTTCGAGGTTCTTGTAAAGCATTCAGATACAAATGATTACCACTTCAAGGCATTTATTTCCCTTGGTATTAATATAAATAGCAAATAATATAAATGGAAATATAAAGTATTTTGCAGATGATACAAGCCTCCGAAAGAGATAACAGATTTATTGCATTTAAACTGCACAGTATTCGTATTAGTCAAATACGCACCCTGTAGAGAGAGAGAGAAAAAAAAACACTTCCAATACATTTAGATACAATATGTAAAAGGTAAAGGTTAAATTTAACATTAAATGTCAACCACTTAAGAAAAATGTGTTCTTTAGACTTGCAATTTCAGGTAATTTGTAGATAAGTAATCAGTTTTGGATTTAGCACTGGCAACCTGCATATCGCAGCAGGATAGTTTGTGAGAAAAATAAAAAAAAAAGAGAATTGTAACTGGTTAGGAAAAATAAAGATTTGATACCACTTCACAGCTTAATGTGAAAATATAAAAAAAAAAATGCATGAAGTCATTTCTGGAGATCACAGTTTGAACACCAGAGCAGCCAAATAATGGTACCCTTGCCTTTATAGCTAATAGAGAGAGAGAAAGACTAAATTGAAATGAACTCAATTGGGACATGTGTTATATCATCAAAGCAGAAAGAACTGTCCCATAAGGTACTGAGTAATGGCACTGATACTCTTCTTAAAGGGACATACCCTCAGAAAAAGTAAATGTAAATATATACAGTATAATGTACAGGTATATATACTGTATATTGCAAGGAGAAAACTAGTACTAATTTAATGCATGCTTCTTTACTGAGGGAAAAAAGAAAAACGATCTCTGGGTTTCACTGATTCTGCTTGAAATTTATACTTCATAGAGGAATATTTACCAAGTGTCTTTTTTTCAGTTGATACTTATTTTAAGTATTCGCATCACATTTCAGTTTGGGAGCAGTGGGTGACAAGTCCAACGGCGTTATAAACAATGTGAAGGGAGTGATGAAGACAGTAGCCTAACGAAAACAGAAATGTCAATATCACGCTGTTATCGACATTTAATAAATATGTCTCGTTTTTTTAATAAAAAGCCAGGGAGAATCACATCATTGTTAAAACAACAGAGTATCCTTTCCTCTGTGAGAGCAGAACAATGGCTGTATGGAGATGAGATTCCAAGAAAATGCAGCTTTTGACCAAATAGAATCACTTTTTTTTAAATATATATACAGTATATATATATATATTTGAGAAATTAGTGTTTCCGCTTTACGTCCTTCATTTCGCTCAAGCCTAAAACAGAAAATGGAAAATAATCACAAATGAAAATTGCAATGAAATAGATGAACAAAATATCAAATAACAAAAAAATGCCCTTCTCCATATTTCTCTGTGGATGGCTTCCATTTAATTCCCATAATGCAGTCTTGACTCCACTATCTACATTTTGCAGGTAGCACTGCCCTTAAACCCTTACACCTATATCCTATATTATTACTTTGAAGTAACCAGTTGAACCACTTAACCTTGTTGAGTTTAAATCACATGTGATAAAATGGAATTTGTTACAGAAGCTCTACAGTGATTGAACCAACAGGAAAGATTTCTATAATCTGGCATTTCGAACACAGCTGAAAATGTAATTAATCCATAAAATGTCTCGGGCGGAAAGATTTTATCTCCTCACATATGTCCCTTGTTCCTTCTCAAGATCATTCCAATGTTACCATTAACTTATGCAACCACCCAACTCCCACCCTGTTCAGTCCTTAAATAATTTTACTTGATTTATTAGGGTGATGTTCTCTTCTGATTCATTTAATGTTGTTGTGAATGTGTAATGAATGTTTGAGTCGTTCTCAGTAAAGAAATGAGATTGTGGGTTTTAAGGAAGTCAGACAAGGTCATCAGATGGAATTACAAACAATATAAACATCTTAGTGATTTGCCACCATTGCTGGCTGCCTAGTATTTATTCCCTGATATTTATCAACAAACATTCCCCAGGAATGGTGAAAAAAACTTTTCCTTGGTTTGAAGAGATAACTATTGCCCAAGGTACATCTGTCCATCCAGTAAATACAAAAAACAGGGAAAACAGCAAACAAGGTAGTGTACTACCAAATAAATTTAATGATGTGCTGCATTCTCCCTTTGATTGAGCAATCTCCTAACATCCCTGCTTCTAGTAGGTTTTTATGACCTCTATGACCATCCATTTTAATTGGCTTGCTTGGTGCTACATCTCTGTAAATTGTCTCAATTCAGAGGTAATCATAGGGGGGTAATTCAGGAAAGAGCGATGTTACCTTGCGATGCTTCTCATCAGTTCGCTGAGATGGGTATGCACTCCCTGGTCTCCTGCAAGCGGAGATCAGCTAATGCTTTAAAGGTACTTTAGCTTGGCGAGGCAACTCAAATGGTCTTGAGATGAACCAAAGTACCTTTAAAGCGTTCACTGATCTCCGCTTGCAGGAAACCAGGGAGCGCGTACCCATCTCAGCGAACTGATGAGAAGCATCGCAAGGTAACTTCTCTCTTTCCTGAATTACTAGGAGTATTAATCTTAAAGTTGCAGATTTTACCTTTATGTTCTTTGATCTTTTCTTTAACGGGATTTACTGGATTTATTCCCCCTGATATATCTAGAGGCTAACAGCTACAATTCTAAATTAGTCTGTGCTCCTCCCATTCTTTCTGATTAGGCATCCATGTTTCCAATTACAGCAGTAGTTTCCTAATCACATGCCATTTATCCATCCATGTGTATAGAACGGTAGTTGTGGGAAAGAACCAGGCTAGGTTTAAGATGGCACTTATTTATGGGCAGCTGGTCTTCCTAAGGAGGGAAAAAAAATTAAACTGTATCCCACATTTTCAAATAATCCATAATATGATGAACCATTGATACTACCGAGGTTTTAGATTCTGTGAATTAAGATCTGATTTTAGATATTAGACAATAAGGCTGTGGTATCTAATAGGAAAAGTTTCTTCTAGACAACATGAGCCATGAAGACGGCCTTTAAAACAACTGCATCACTGCAAATACAATACATACTAGGGTTTGCCTGACTAACTACATTTCTGAAATACTGCCTTTATAATTTCATATATGTCATACACATGAACAAGATTAATATTAGAAGAGGCAGTGTATATGATATTTACTAATATTGGACATCTCTAGTATTCTAAATTCTGGCAGTCTCTCTTTGGAGTTGCTATAAACTCATGATAACTGGAACGGAGACATATAATGTAAAATAAATGTAAATGAATATATTCTCATTTCAAAGGCAGTCACTTTCATATACAACATTGAACAGACTGATGCTGAGATGGTACAGGTACTTTGCACAGATGGTCTAAGATATTAATGTTGTAGAACCACTTTATAACCAATTTGTTTGAGAAATGATGAAAAACAAAAATGGGCAATGGTCATTTTATTGAGGGATATATTAACATTATGTACATGTTTGTTGGCGAGTGGCTAAAAGACGAATGGGGAAAAAATGACTTGGGGGGATCTAACTAGACAAAAAGGTAGAGTGTCCTTGTTGATGCACGAGCCATGCTGTTCCAAAGTGTATCCACCAATACACCAAACGAGTACACAAACGAAAAGAGCAGAAGCAGCGTTTAGCAAAGCAGAAGTAGTGCAACAAAACCATTTTAATTGTGAACCTCTCATTGTAGCATGTTTCAGGCTAAATGAGCCTTTTCTCAAAAAACAGCTAGACATTGGGGGATCCAACTAAACATTGGGGGGGATCCATCTAAACATTGGGGGGATCCAACTAGACATGGAGAGAATTCAACCAGATATTAGAAATAGGAAGAATGTAAACTTATTATGGATGAATTATAAACACACAAATGATTATTGCATTTTCAGTGTGACTTTCCAGATTCATGTTTGTATGTAGTATAACCTGTATTCCATATTACTGATTGGGTACAGTGTTATATTTACACAGAAGCGCCAGCCCTATGTTTAGATAGTATTATGTTCTCTTTATTACCTTTGTTCAACCTGCCTCTCTTGAGATGTCAGGAAGGCTAGATCAATATGTATGATGAAATATCAAATCACAAGGAGCTCTCTCAATCAAGAAGGAGTCAGGGCTTGACTACCTTACTGTGTGCAAAATAAATCTCATTCAACCTTAATATTTTACAAAATCAAAAGAGAACTGAAAGTGCATTTCTTTTTCTATTTTTTTTTTAATGTCTGGAATACCCAGTATTTATCTGTGCATTTATACATACGCATCTGGCATACTGATTACATTTGCCAAGTAATTCTCTAGTGCTGTAAAACATTGTCATCTTGTAAATGGGAACATCTCTCTTATAATGCATAAATCCAAATAATATAATGGGATTATCCTAAGTACACTTAGCGAGGTGCTTATTTCTCACTGGACCTTCAATTGACTGCAAATGGAAAATAGAACATGCTTATATATTGTCATTTCCCCCACCCAAAAGTCTCTAACTTTTAAACAACTCTTTTTGGGTCCTAAATAAACAACTGCGTGGCACCTTATTTAATAGGGTAACACTGCTATTAGTGGAAGCTGCTTGTAGGATTTAACACATCTTTACTGAGCTCAGGCTGGTAGCTCAATAGTAGCTTAAAGCAGCAATAGATAAATGGAATCACTTACACAGCAGGTAGCAGCCAAAAATAAGGTGCTGCACATTTAATTAAAAAAAAAGGGAACATGATTCCATTAAGATGAGGGCAACTGGGGCTTCCTAATAACCTATGGTGCTTGGCTGACAGAACATGCCTCAGACTATTTTAGGAAAACCACAGGTGCCATCGTTTACTAGCATTTTCTCCACAACCCAATTAGAAGTACAGTGGTGCCTCGGTTTTCAAACGACTTGGATTTCAAACAAATTGGTTTTCAACCATGAAATTCGAGAAAATTTTGTCTTGGAATCTGAACAAATATTTGGAACTCAAACACCCGAGATGAGCAGAATGGCATTCGCAGCATCAATACAAGTCAATCTGCGATTGGATTTCTTATGGGATAAATTGTTTTGGTTCTCAACCAAATTTGGTTCTCAACCGCACTTCCAGAACGAATTGTGGTTGAGAACCAAGGTATCACTGTAGCAGTAAGTAACAGACGTGCCCGAAAACTTTGCTACATGATGTTAGGATCCTGGCAGTGAAAGGGGTTAAATTTCAGATTCCCTCTAACCAATCG
>WMED01015076.1:0-13787 GCA_019650415.1 Pipa parva | reverse complement strand
GTCCCCCAATACTGGCATTCAGACAGCCCCCAGTCCCCCAATACTGGCATTCAGACAGTCACCAAATCTTAAACACAAACTTGTCAGTCAGAAACTCCCCACTGAACAAAACAAAAACGAGGGAAAAAAACCTTGTAAAAAAGATTGTCTATGCAAATTATGCCACCACATGTGTGGAGATACCATAGCCAGACATGGGGATAAAACCTACAAAATCAGTGATTCCTACACCTGCACCACTGCCAATGTAGTGTATATGATACAGTGTACTGCATGTGGGTGTGGCTTCTACACTGGAGGAACTAGCCAAAAACTGCACATGAGGATGAACCTGCATAGACAATCCATTCATCCTCCTAACAATGAAGAACCATGTACTCCAGTTGGAATCCATTTTAGCCTAAACAATCACTCAATTAATCATCTAAAAATCAAAATACTAAAAGAGAACTTTAAAAACACACAAGAAAGGAAAAATATTGAACTCAAAATGATAATGCATTTTAATACCAAAAATTACAGGTCTCAATGTAGATCTTGTTTTTCTGTCTCACTATCATAACTTCATATAATGGTAAAGTATGTATTTTTCTCTGTCTACTTAGAAGCTGTAATGGTCTCTGTAACTAAAATTCCCCCTCCCCCCTCTGCCTCTATGTTTTCCTAGAAGTATTGATGACACCTGATTGCTTTATGCTTTAATTATTTGTTTATGTGAATATGTTTTTCTTACCTGTTTTTCAATCTCACTATCCTACCTTTATATTATATAGAATTATACATTGAGTTATGTCTGCTTTTAAACCATGAGTTTCTCTGTACCAAGGAATCAAACTTCCAATCCCCCTCATGGAAAGTATATTTATGACTGTTTACTATAGCCCATTATCTCAGTAGAATACATTCTTGCCTGTAGTTGGTATTGCCATCTTCACCTGATAAAGGAGAATTAACCTCCGAAAGCGGTTTTTTTTTTTTGGTGATGCCTTTTTTATTGGACTAACAGTCTTTTTAAATAATCGTGCTTTTGAGAGGTTTGCCCTCCCTTCATCAGGTTCAAACAATGCTAAGTACAGGCTTGCACGCATTTAGGCCATGTAGAACCAGTTGGAATCCAATGAAAAAGGTGTCACAAAGTGTTGCAATGCTCATTTTTTTCCTCTGTGGACTAACACGACCCACTCTATCCTAACTTATATATAATCAAGATGTCCAGGTTGACAGCACTTTTTCTTGCCACCCCTTCTAACTCTTTGGGGCGAAATGTACTAAAGTCGTAAATGATTTTTCAATCTTTCTGCCTGTTTTTTGCTTGAAAAACTGCAAAAAGGTCGTAATTTGTGACCTTTTTACCTCCATTTTTCACCTGTTTTCAGCCATTTTCACCTGAAAATTAGGCAAAAAAGTCAAAAATGCAATTTTTGGGTGAAACATTTTTAAAAAAACCTTTTTTGACTTTAGCAAATTTGCCCTTTCTATACAATGTATAGATACAAATGTAGCAGTGCTGTTTCATGCAACACTTTGTTTCTTTATTGTAATAACAGGAGTTGCCATAACTCAAGATAACTCATTAAGTTTAACTAGTTCTATGGGGAAATCTACTATTAACATTTTCTGACGCATTGTGTGGGTGATATGACAAAATGAACTCTATTTTATATGTATATTTTCATGTTTGCTTGCCAAACCAATGCATTATGCACAAAATCACAGTATGATAGAAATCAGTGGTTTAGTAGTTAACGTAGTTGCCTTGCAGGGCTGGAGTCTAGGGTATTATTCCACCCACTGCATGATCTGTATGAAATGAGTATGTTTCCTCCCACAAACCAAAGACATATTGGCAGGTTAGTTTAGGACAGAGCTAATTGGCCCTAGTCTGTATGTGTGTGATTACGAAATTAGATTATACATTTTGCAGGGGAGGTGCTGAAGTGAATGATACATTTCTGTAAAGCACTGTCTAATCTGTCAGGCCTATATGACTAAAGGTGCTGCTGTTTTACAAACCTACTCATATTCGTTACATCTGCTGACAGCTTTTACTAACCCTGGTGAAATAAATCAAAATGTAAAATATACAAAGTACATTGTTGCTAAAATATGACTAATTCAAAGAAGGCATTGACTCTGTTCTTAGTTATAATTTGTTATCAGTGTCACAAACTTTTTTGTTATTAAAACATGTTTTACATCCATTTAATGACTGTTTTAGCTCTGACACAGGCTCATTTATATCCTCTCCCCCATAGTGTTCCATAGCTAATTGTGCAAGTATCATGTGTATTTGTATAGATAGTGTGTATTTGTATTCTTATGAGTGCATCTTTATATCCATTGCTGTGAGTACACTCAGATTGTTTACTTCTATTATAGATTTTTGATTAACTTTTGGTATTATTAATGGAGCTAAGGTGTTTTGCATTTTTTCCAAAGATTAATTTGTGCCATGAAGCAGCCGCTTTCCTAGTGTTCCCTGCAGCAGCCACTTCTGGTGCCGGGCTGGAACGCATCTACTTTCCTAACAAAACGAGAGTGCCTACATTTCCTCCTTTATTTGCAAAGCCACATCCAGTTAGGTACTTTCAGTCAGGAGGTATTGAAGCTGTGCAATATACTGTTTAAGCCCGAGCCGCACACTGGCTTTTTTTACTGTAACTCAGAGCACGATATTGTGCAGAGCTCTCCTGAGGAAACAGACATTGGTGAAACGCGTCGAGATCTTTATTTTTAAAGCAGCTGTTGCTTATTATCGCGCTGATAATCACAACTGGTTTTTGAGCATATAAACTACTTCTTATTTTATTATCTCTCACTAAAGAATTACTCCACTTTGTTGTTTCTGATTTCCCTTTCTTACATGGTGGTCAACTGCGGGACATTTTACAAGGCTATCATATTGTGCCTCTTTATACGTGAAGTGAATCACTATCATTTGAGAAGTGCAAGCACACTGGGGGTGCGTGCACATTTTTCTATCATTGGAGCAGTGATTTATGAGGAGCACTGATTTATGACTGCCCAGTGAACTAAGTGATTTTTGGGGATCTTATGCACGATCACCCTGTTTTATATTGATTATCACGAAATAGACCTAACAGGAAATAGACTCTCCTTACAGTTGTTTAGAGTAGTACGCTGTGAGATTTTTTCTTGTTTTCTTCCATAGCTTCACCAGTTTGTTGTGTACCTGTTCTGCTTAAAAATTAAAAAGTGAATTAGGGTCAAACAAATCAAAATTGGCAAGGGAGAATTTTATAAATATTTCCCATTTGTCTGTCATTCAAACAAGAATACAAGCACAAGAGGATAGTTTTTATTTAGGAGACAAATTAGTTGTAGCAGTTCAGAAAATTTACATTAATTTATAAAGCTTTCCTCCAGTGTTTCCTGGACACTATTACAGTAAACAGCTCCAAAGTCCTCTGTTTCACAATGAAATGGAGAATTTTATCAATGCTTGATAGGCTCAACACAGCTTACAAATGCACAGGTGTAGACTTCTAATGCACATATTGTCTTTCATAAAACCATTGCTTATTTTTCCAGACCAAGATATGTGATTTTATCCCAAAAAAATAAATAAATAAAGCAAAATAAATAAACTCATGCAAGTTCAGTGCCTAATCTTGTTGCAATTCATGCTCTAGATCAGGGGTCAGCAATCTTCGCAGAAGGGAGCCATTTTTCTCCCTCCTCCAACTTTGCAAATTCCTCTGGGAGCCACAAAGGGGGAGGAGCAAGTACGCTCCTGATCACATGACCTTTGACGTCCCATCACAAGAGACGTCAAAGGCCGGGGGCGGGTGGGAGGTCAGATCACTTGGAGCAGCACATCGCAGCCAAAGAGCCAAATGCGACATGCAAGCCATGGTTTGCAGACCGCTGCCCTAGATGATATTTCAGGTCTATGATACATGTTTGGCTAGATTTACCAGTACCGCTATATTTGTTCCTTGCTGTCTATTTGACTTTTTCATGGACCTAGTTTTATGTTCTATCATACATCATAGTAGTACAGGATAATGGGACTTAGGTCCACACTGCCTCTACTTATCAGATTTAGATTTCTGTATGGCTATCCCATAGTTTTCAGTGGTTAAAATTACTTATCACAATATGTATCCATGTTTTTTTCTGGCAAATGATCACAAAAACTGGACCCTAGAACTACTATTAACATTCCTTTTTAAGGACTACATACAGTATAAGATCTAAAGATAAGTAACAGAACATGTCTTAAACCAAAATCATGTAAAGCACAGCCTAAATGATATTTTTGGTGCTCTTTGCTGGAGTTGTACATTATATCAGGTTTCTTTCAGTAAGAAACAACAGTATACAGTTGGGATGAAGTAAGATGTTCTCAAATCTAACGGTTTCCCAGCAAACAGTTTTTTCACATCAGTAAGTACAGTAATACAACTGAAGTATGCAACAACCAAGCAGGCTTAAAAATCTAATTTAACCACACCCTGGAAAAGAGAATATATATCATTAAAACAATGTTATTATTTGAAAAATTTTACCTTTACTTTTCTTGGCTGCTTAATGCCCTGACTGGATCTCAACTAATGTATTCACCTGCTAACTTACTCTGTAAGTACAGTCTATTCCTGGTACTTGCTTTCTGTTCTCTGGTGCCGTTATCTGATTACCCCACATGCCCGACAAGTTCCATGCACTTGTCAGGAATTCTAGTGTCTTGTATCCAGGCCATTAAACAAAAGAGAAAAAAAATGAAACTATGGAAGGGTCTCCCACACATCTGCATCAAATTCTAATAGCTTTCTGCATGAATCCCAAATATAATAAAAATGATTTAGGGAGTTTCTTTTGCACATATCTATTTTCCTTTCATTTTCACTTTCACAATGTTTTTTCTTATAACAGTTGTAAATATGAATATATGTTTTTGGAGGTAATCTGAAGATTTCTGACTTTTTGAGGGCTATATACATTTTAAGTATTCATTTTATTATTATTATTATTTCATTCTGGACTTTGTGAAAAAATCTTAATTATTAAGATAAGATGAAGATAAATAGTACAATTTGTTCTAAAAGCCAAAAGAAGATAATAGAAAACATAACAAATCTTATCCATATCTTAATAATAATAATCATAATTTAACCCAACTTTAAACTTTATTCCTGGACGTCTTTTTTGTTTTTCTGAAGCACTGAACTCAGTTCTTTTATAACGTTAGAGGGCAATTTTGCATTTAATGGACCAAAATATTTGCTGAACTGCTCAGATGAACTGTCTTTTTGACCACAGATATAATTATTTGGATTTTCAAGATTAATTAAACTGTGGTGTTTCCTTTGGTTTGTAAGTTTTGATCCTTCTTTGGAGTCATATGTCTCAGCCAACATGGATGACCTTAGTTTTATGGTGGAGTTGAATTCATCTGTCAATGCTCCATGCTTTAATTCCAGGGTCACTTTTTCTGATTCCTCATTTATATTCTTAAAAAGACAAAAAAAAAAAAAAACAACTGTATTACATACCAAAAATTAAACTTCATGCAGATTTTTTTTTTTTTTTTGCTTGGTTAAGCAAATAATATACAGATTTTATCATTGTTTTAATGTAATATTGATTTATGGAAATTGGTATCTTTTTGGTATTCTTTTTTCTAGACCTCTCTAAAGCTGGTCATACATGTATAAAGTCATTATTTTTAGAAAGGGATAAAAACCTTCCATATTGAGCAATCAGTTTTTTGGTGTATGAAAATGATCATGACTAATAGCTTTTGATCATTCGTCAATTATACAGAGGTGGATTTTTCAAAAATGAATGAGTCATTCATTAAGTACTGTCAGGCTTGTGACTGGTATATAATGAGAAGAAGGTAGCAACTGGTCACTAGACAAACTTGGGTAACGTACAGATCCTAAGGCGCGGAGTCTAAGGTAACCCCAATATTCACCCAGAGCCTCCACAAGGAGGTTAGGACTTAGCTGAGGAAAGAAACCCAGGTTACATTCCTCAGGGCTGTAGTCCAGAGCAAAGTACAGGAGCCGCAGGAGAAAGCAAAGAAAACAGGCAGAGTCGGGGCTGGCAGCAAAGAGTCAAAGTCGGGATAACAAAGCAAGGTCAGGACAGGTAACAGGCAAACTATAAACTTTGGACAGGCCAAGGTCAGTAACTTTTAATCAGAATAATAACTAAACACAACCAGGAACACCTATAGAGTCCTATATTCAGGCGCCGGTACTACTGACAGGCTCCTTTATATATTAAGGGAGCCTGTAACGTAACCACATCAAACCACATCATAAGCACGTGACCGCACCGAGCCATATCATAAGCACGTGCCCATGATGTCAGCACGCACATGCAATGCAAGTGCTGGGGAAGAGAGGCAAGCATGCCTGGCGCTGCAAGGAAACTGGTGCTGGAGAGAGGGAGACAAGTAAGTAAAGCTCCTAACAATCACTAAGCAAATCGATACATTTATGGGAGGCTTAAAGGAACAATTTAGGCACCAACAGTTATTTGCTGTCTGTTTAGCACTGTTAAATGAAAGTTAAAGAAATGCTTTTTGTCATATAAATTATTTATTTATTTCTACCCTTCACAATTTAGCACCAGTTTGGTACTGAAGCTCCTCCCCTCTCTCTGCCACTTCCTGTTCAGCAGCTCAGTTTGGAATCTTTAGTTAAGGAATTGACTGACAGGCTGGATAATGCTAAATAACCAATCAGAACCTTTAAGCTGTCATCCACCTTTTTTTTTTTTTAATTCTGAAAGGTGTAGTTACAGCTACAGGTCACTCCATGGGGCATGGCCATTAAAGTATTCAAGACAATGTTGCCTTTTTGTTATTACATCAAAACATAAGTAGTAGGGGATAGGGAAAAAGCAACATTTTCTAATTTTGTCTAACAAATTTCTCTTCTATTGTGAAAATAAACTAGAATATTTATTGAAAATGCTCACACTGACTGTCTTCAAGATTCTAAAAAAACTTCTAAAATTGAATATGGAATTGTTATTCTCTGATGTATGCCCAATGAGCACTATTAGCACTTACATTATTAAAAGAGACATGTATTAATAAGGAAATGCATATTGCATAAACTGGGACTGCTTTCCCAGGATCTGCAATAATGGCTGACCAGTTACTATTATGCTGCTAACCATTGATAGACATTTCCTTGTTATGAGAATCTAATTTACTATCATGCATGCACAGATTGTAATAAAAACATTTAGGGATGTAATAGTGTAGTGACCCAGAGTTGGCCACTACTAATGTGTTTATGCCATCTGGCCTGGTGGGATCTACTTAATTTACCCTATGTGGATTTTAATTTGGTGTAATGGAAATCTAATACACATAGGTGAGTAAGGGTTATTTCTATAAAAGGGTATATCATGACACCTACTGGATTATTAAGGTCAGACAATATTAGTAGTGGAACACCTGCGCTTTATGGTGTTGATCTTACAACACAGACTTGGCTCAGAGGTTTAATTAAAATATACAAGTGTACAAATGTACCTGACTGCTCCAATCCTCTGCCATTTGTAGATGAAAAGTCCGGGTGCACAGGAGCAATAATGGATGACTTGTTACAGCTTCAGTAAGAAACGGGTCTCCGGCACTCCAGTAGTGGATTAAAAATGCATCTTTATTGTAACCTCATAGGTAGTTACAAACAATCAATTAAAAAGTTAGAAAGTATGACTACGCATATCACGCTTACTTGTACTTACTCATGGCATAAGCGTGAAATGCATAGGCATACTTTCTAACTTTTTAATTGATTGTTTTTAACTACCTATGAGGTTACAATAAAGATGTATTTTTAATCCACTACTGGAGTGCCAGAGACCCATTTCTTTCAAAGGTTTACTTACCTACTCAAGATTCTGGATTATTAAGGTATTGCATTTTGTTTATTACAGTTTCTGTGTTATGGAAATATGGGGGGAGGTCTTACTTTGTGATTTATGAATATTCAATGAATAGAAATGAGGTCTGTTTCTTGAGTAGAAAGAGAGAGGAAACCAGAGACACAGTTTGCAGTTTGAGGTGTCAGGCTTAAAGCCTGGGACTGCACCCTGTAGAATGGACTTTTTGGATATTATTATGCTGAGAACTCTAATGATGTTCTACCTTTGATGAGGACTAATGCACCCATGGGATGTTAACAGTTGCACTGTTGTATTTTTGGTTATGTTGATGCTCCAGTAAAGTTTTATAGTTTTATTCAGCACATTTGCCTGAGGAATCTTCTTTACTACACTTAAAGGGGAAGCAGCCTGCAACCTCTAAAGGCCAAGTAACATCTAAAGGTACATCCATCCTCTTTTTATTGTTTTATTTTTACACTATTTTTAAACTTTTTATTTTTCGTTTGCTTTAACCCATGGTTTGCTGGAGCTCTCTGGGAGGCACCGTGACAAAGTAAATCCCAGAGGTCACCTAGTCCGGCTTACCCTGCTTTGGTTATTGCAATGGTAAACAGACATAAAGGATGTACATGAACCACTCGAAATTGTCTTTATATGCAATAGAAATTTTTTTAAGGGATATTTCCAGCAGTTTATTATTTGAGTTACTGAAAAACAGATTTTAATATTGTTAGTACATTTGTTAAAATGTTTTCTCATGTTTCAAGGATCATTTATCTGAAAAAATAAGAGTTTCTAACTTTGCAAACTGAAGTTGAAATAAAAAAGGCTTTTAAAACCAGAAAAAGAGAAGCATAGGTTAGAAAGGCTAGGTAAATACCTACATTAAAAAGGGAAATTTTGTGACAATAGTATTGTTTAAAACTACTACAGAGCAAATAAAATCTAGGATTGTCAGACAAATATACAGTAAATGTACTAAATGGAATCCACCAGCACAAAATCATAGGCGAACTAGAACAGCAATGCTTGTTTATCTAGAGCACAGATGAGTGTAGTTTAAATTACCATGAACATTTACTTGACCCATATGTGATTACAGCTGTTATAGCAGTTGATAGTAAACCAAGCATTGTGTTCAGTAATTACTTGCACATAAGTGCCTTTGAATAACTGTGAAAATATTATAATTCTTTATAAAACTGTGAATATAAGTGCTCTTTGTCATAATTATGTAGGCTGGCTATTAGGAGGGTATGCTTTAGGAATATATTTATATACACATATCTCGAGAATTTGCACTCCATTCTCTCTATTTTGTGCTTGGGTGGTGCTTACACCTAGAATATATATATCGGCTTTATTAAGTGCACTCCACAAGTCTTTTATAAATAAATTATTTAATCAAAGACTTGTGGAGTGCACTTAAAGAGGTAACGATAGATAGATAGATAGATAGATAGATAGATAGATAGATAGATAGATAGATAGATAGATAGATACAGATAGATAGATAGATAGATAGATACAGATAGACAGACAGACAGACAGACAGACAGACAGACAGACAGATAGATAGATAGATAGATAGATAGATAGATAGATAGATAGATAGATAGATAGATAGATTAGATAGATAGATAGAGATACAGTATATATGTATATATAATTTCTCCCTTATTCTTTAATAAATGTATACTTTTTGTTGAATTATTTTGTGTTAATGTTAAAAGACATGAAAAATTAGTGGTAGGCTTTTAGAACCAAATCACTAATTTGGATGCTTAATCCAGATTTAAAGATAAATCCTTGATAGTCAAGATTTCAAGGGCGAAATTATCGCCCGAAGTTAATTTCTGACCGCACGTGCGGTATTTTTACCGCACGTGCGGTATTCCGATCGATTTGTGATCGTGCGATCGCAAATCGAGCGCAATTCCGATCGTGTGATTGCAAATCGATCAGAATTGCGATCGTGCGATCGCAAATCGATCAGAATACCACACGTGCGGTAAAAATACCGTACGTGCGGTCAGAAATTAACTTCGGGCGGACTAAATCCACCCTTAGTAAATTTCACCCCAATACTAAATACACCCAGCTTGGAAACTTTGCAAAGTGGCATTGCTACATAACAGTATGCTTTATAAAAATGTTTTAATTAACTAAAACAAAAGGAATGCATGTTAATTTACTTAAAAAAAAAAACATTTAGGAAATGAATATGTAAATGTATACTTCGGGATTATCTTAATTAATTTATTAATTCATTATGAAAGTGTACCTGCATATTGAGGATACCGCCCAGCCATTCAGCTTGAGATGCAGGTGTATCACAGCAAAGATGCCTTGAAAGGAGAACAACATGATCTATTAAAAATGTATATTTGCACAGGGATCCAGAGGGTCCATTGTGGTTATGGCAAGGGGTCCTAGCCGCTTACAACCCCTATTGGTATGCCCCTGGGTTTTAGCAGCAGCTACTGATTTTCTTTTTTTAATGAAAATGATAAAATACTTTCTTACCATTGATATTTTTCAGAGTAAATTGTGAGACCCCAACTACAAAACAAAAATAGCAATTATAAATTGAATAAAAATCAATATATAAAAAGAATGAAAAGACTACAATAAAAAATATTGTTGTTATGTATATGAAACATTTGTAGTGCTGTCAATAAAATCTTAAAGCTTAACTGTTGATGGGTATGGGAAGCAATGTAAACAGTAAGTGCCATAACATGATGTATGATGGAATAAGGCAACAGGCTTATTGGAACACTTCTAAATATATCAAAACATATAGTTTTAGCCAGTAGGGATGGAATTATATAGTTATCTTGGTATAGAATTAGATATTGTCCATTGTAGCACACTTACATACTAGCAATAACCTCACTAAGGATAAAATTTACAAAAAAAATTTTTTTTACCGTTTCATGCAAAAATCAGGAGAAAATTGTAAAAAGGTCACAAAATTACGTTTTAGACCTTTTTGCCCCCTTTTTCGCCCATTCTTCAGTCATTTCTCACCCAAAAATTAGGCAAAAAAGTTAAAAAAAAAGTTCAACTTTAGTAAATTTCACTTTTTAAGTGCAGAAGGTAGCAGAACATTAACATTAGAAAAGTCATTATAGACAAAGAATTTATTTATACAGCAGTTGCCCCAATTTGACAGAACAAAAACACTCCTAATGTTGTGTAGGGATATTTAAACAATTTAAAATATATTTATATAGTTACACTCTAAACTCAAAACACTAAAAAAGAAATGATATAATCTCGACACATACACTAGTCCATATTTATATAGAATAGTCCATATTTAATTAGTAAAGTACAGTATATGACAACATTCCATATAACTCCTCCACATATGTGTGACATTCACAAAATTGATATATCACAATGCCCTGAGATGACAGATTTGATAAAAACTATCTATCTCAAATGGGTTTAAGATAGCAGAGGTTATAAAGTTTTTTAAATTTTAAATGTTGAAATTTTTAAATTGTAAAAAAAAAAACCTGCAGCCACAGTGCTCCACTGGCACTCTACTGGAAATTAGTGTTTAGTAATGTTTGGAGATATGACAGTAACCAATGGTGGTGCTAACTGAACTGTAACTGCAAAGAATGCCTTTCTTACTCAGTGATTATACCCAATGCACTTGTGCCCATGCATATGTCAGCTATAGCCAGAAAACCACAGATTACCAATTATCCCTTGGCATAAAGCAGGCAGATGGGAATTGTGACTTGTGCATCATAAAATGTAAATATATCACATGGAAAGCTTTGGTGTCCCCATACCTTGCAACTGATCTACTGTTTCCTGTTGATTATGGACTTATGTACTCACTGCACACTGAATTGTGGATACTTAGCACAGTATTTTGGATTTGAACAGTAACTAGGACCGCACTCTCATATAAGGACACAGGAGTCAATCCACACACTGAACTGTAAATTTGTGGGTGAACACATTGGATTTCTAAAAAGATTAGAAGTCTGGTTCCTCTACAACCAATTTCATTTCCATCTCCCTTTCCACCTCTTGTGCAGTGAATTACACAGTGAAAGTGAAAACAATTTGGGGGTCTTTTTCTTCCTGCAGTGTTGTCTCTTATCTCTATATCTAAATACCTCAGTTTAGACATGCATTTTTTTTATGGACTGACTAGAGACCTGTAATTGAAAGTTGAAAATGAATCCCATGTCTCCTATTCACATGCTAGAAGGGTAAGTATTCAACAAACATTTAGCCGACTGCCTGCATTTGTGTTTTATAAAAACTGTTAAAGCACCCCCAATATTATCATTACAAAAAAAAAATGTACCTTCTAGAAAATTAGTAGAGATTGGTAAATTTCTTTGTGATGAGTAGGGGTTTATGGAAATTATGTGGCTACTGCCATCAAACCCTGATTGGGGGGGGCTAAGGTCATGACTACAGTCACATTTTGTAAACACACAGTACCTTGTTGGTGGTTTCATTTTCTTTTTCACTCCAATGTATACCTTGCAAGTAGCAACAGGCAAAACTTTCTCCGGCTTAATACTCTACACCAAAAAAAACAAAACAAAAAGACCAACACCTGTGAAAATGTACACTAAATTATTTTAATACATTTAAAAATGACTGATTGTCATTTTTAATCTAATTATACATTTTTCTTCTCAGCACACTATTTTCATACCTTGGGCCATACTTATTAAGTAAGTAAGTAAATATTTTCCTGGTTTACAGTGATGTTTCCAGTACCAGTATCATCATAAGACATTTATTGTTTGGGAGAACTCCTACCTTTTGAAATATTATTTTGGTCGGCCATTTTATTAAGGGAAGGCCCATCAAAAATGGCTCCAGTACTATAAATGGTAATATTTACATTAATAAAGGAAGTCTCATGATAATAAAGGAAATTATAGTACGGTAATGCACATCACCATGCATTATGTTTATTGTACCTCAAAGGGGACATAATAAGGTTTAGTAAATGGTTGCTATTGTGCAGCAATAATTTAAATCTTGTGTAAATGAATACCCGCTCTGCACCTCTTTAGATATGGTGACTTGATTAAGTTGTCATATTGAGCTACTTCCCCCTCAGTGTCCTGAGTTAAATGAGCAGCAGGCCTGTCTACCTATAATCAAGTTGGAACCATGCTCCCTTCTTCAGAGTACCATATCACCAGTTTTTTTAAGAAACTGCAATATTCAACCAACAGATGGTGCTGTGTAAGCTCCTTAATAAAGCTCAGTTGTGTGTACCACATGTTCAGTACACCCTCTCTTGAAGTTGAAGCACGTAGGCAGCAGAGATGGACAAAAGACATGCATTAGGAACTCTTCCATTTTCCCCAACCTCAACCACCCCTAATGTCAAATAACTTTAGTCTATCTTTAAAAAAGAAAAGCATTAGGAACTGTTGAGGCTGGTCAATGAGCAAACAAAATACACTGGAAATGGAGAAGTGATATACACTCGAAATGAAGATTTCGTTCAGTTATTAATAGAAACTCATTTTGATTTTCACTTGTCATTGAAACTCTTTGTTTTATTTCTTTATTACCACCAAATAAACTTTAACCCAAAACTTTATTACCTTGAGAATATATATTAAATAGAAAGTAAATGTTATTGGGTGTCTAGACTACAGTTTTTGTGTTTGATAGTTTCAGGATCTACACTGTAAATCCCATTTAGGCATTTAAAGCAGGAACCATGCATGAATCTGAATTTAGCCAGGTATCGTGGAGGTTAATTTTGTCCCTCTGTGTATACAGAAGCATATGTGTCTCTTTGGTAAATCTAGCATCACACTGTAGCATTAGGCTTGTTTCCTGCCACAGTAGACAGTTAATCACAGACTATGATAAGTGTAACCTGAGGCACTAAATCTGTTAGG
>WMED01015075.1:0-13788 GCA_019650415.1 Pipa parva | reverse complement strand
TCAGTCAAACAGTAGTAGGATGTAGTGAGACGTCATCTTAACAATGTCCCTCTAACTGTATCAAGTAATACATGTCTTTCTATGTCACTATATCCCCTGCCATCAACCTCTTAATCTGCCACTTTGATCCGGTAAAGTCAAACTGGAGAATTCAGATGCCAAATTGCCAAATTTATCACTTTTACCTCAATCGGACACCGGTAAATAAGTGATAGTTGTGTGCACGTGAAAGCAAAGTAATGCAATGTGATCCATAAGTCCATGATTGTTGTAATCATATGATTTTGATACAAATTTGCACTAGTGAAATGGTGAATGGACATGAATTTGGAGCTTTATGTGACTGTTCGACCTTTCATGAATAACCCCCCCTTAGCGAGGTAAAGTTAATTTAATAGTTTATACAAGTTCATTTTATGAGAGAGCATATTGTATACTGACACTTATGTTGTCCCAGGCCTCACCAACAGTGCATGTTTTGAGCATTTGTAGATAGTTACACAGGTTGATCTCTCAGTATTCCACTTGAATTTAAGATCCAGTTGTGCTACTGTGTGAATATGCACAAAATATGCCCAGTTAGTGGGGACTGAGGGCAGGTTTTATAAATCATTGTGTTAGATTATCCCTGAGTGTATGTAGCCAGGTAGAAAATATTGTGATTTGGCCCAATTCACTGGGATATTATAATGTGTAATTAATAATTTTTGACAAAATACTGCAGTATTAATCTTGTCCACTTATCTTTATTTCCCTTAACTAATTATGTAAGCACAATGCAGCAATAATGCTGATACGTGGGTGAAATTTATTAAACTCAGAAAAGCCCGATTTCGCTTTTCCGAGTTTATCCTGAGGACATCTCGGCTGTTCGTGCACTAAAAATCACTTGATGTTTTCAATCGATATTTACCGACCTAGGGGGTAATTCAGGAACGATTGAACTTACCTTGTGATGCTTCTCACCACTTCGCCAAGATGGGTACGCGCTCACTGGTCTCCTGCAAGCGGAGATCAGCGAATGCTTTAAAGGTACTTCGGCTCACCTCGCGACCACTCGAGTCGCCTCGCCAAAGTACCTTTAAAGCGTTCGCTGATCTTCGCTTGCAGGAGACCAGTGAGCATGTACCCGACTCCGCGAAATGGTGAGAAGCATCGCAATGTAAGTTCAATCGTTCCTGAATAACCTTGATCTTGATTTTTCTATAAAAATATAGCCATACTAATAATGTAAATTATAGCTACCTCTCCATTGAAAAATTTTATTGAAAAACTTGGTAAATATCAATTGAAAATATGGAGCGATTTTTACAACACAAACAGCCGAGATGTTCTCAGAATAAACTCAGAAAAGCAAAATCGGTCTTTTACAAGTCTAATACATTTTGCACAAAGCATTAAATGACAATGTTGGTGCTGTATACACATACACAGTATGCTAGGCAATAAAATCCAAAAAGAAAGACAAATTCATGAGGTTTATTTATTAAAGTCTAAACAGTCTCATAAAGGTCCAAATTTGCATCCATTAACCACTTATTCATCAAACTCTG
Source organism: Pipa parva (assembly GCA_019650415.1). Lineage (NCBI taxonomy): Eukaryota > Metazoa > Chordata > Amphibia > Anura > Pipidae > Pipa > Pipa parva. The sequence goes on along the minus strand of WMED01015075.1, from coordinate 12,235 downwards.
TGATGTTGTGAGTTTGCGTCCAATTTGTCTGCTTATGATGGTCAAAGGATTCATGGGGTTGATGCTACTGTGGTGTAAGGCAACCGTTCATTCAAAAGTGACAATAAAGACTGCAACCAAGTAACAACATGAACTAGGGATTTGGGGTAATAGAAAGGGGTGTATTATTCACTTTATATAGTTAAAGGGAGATTGGGAAGATGATGTCAATGCATTTCACTGGTGGAATTCACATCACTATGCATCTTACTACTGTTCAACTGACTGTACTGCACTACACATCCACTTACGTCTATCACCGTTCGCTTGTCCACCACAGTTTCATACATAAGGAATAATGAATTTGTGTCTTCCCGAGCACAGTGATGGGAAGAGATGCAAATTCACTTCAGCAGACAAATTTGCACTTTGATGAATATGTCCCAAACTTTTGCCACCCCCTCTAAACCAGCAGGCATTCTACGGTAAACTGTGTCCCTTTCCAGCAAAACTCTATCCCTTTTTAAGTTAGCTACACAAATTTAGGACTGTGCTGCCATAAAGGAAAATGTAAGCATTTTACTAAACAATATGGCAGATTTTTTCACATAGTAGTAATCAGATGTTTCCTACCTTCCATGGTTCCAGTTTACAGAATTTTAAACACGGTGATTCTGATCTGTTTTTAATCATATTATTGATACCATGAGCCAGAGAATAAACTGCATTATAAACAAGAATAGCATATCTTGCTTTTTGTTCATCATAACCTTGATTTTGTAAATTTCTGAGATTTTCTTTTTCTGTGCAGTAGAGTGTTGCTCCATAGAATTGTGTATCATTAAAATTCTGACTTTTATTCTTCCATATACACCTAAAACCTTCTTCCCATAATGATTTCATGAAAATATCACCTGGGTACAAAGATGGACGAATGCTATAAATTAAATTCTCAAATCCTGGGACTGGTATTAGAGGAAGCGTTAATCCAATCGTACCATTTAATGTTCTCCAAAACTCTTTATATGAAAAGATAGGAGAAGCAATCCAGCTCCCACTGGCAATCCAGACTCTTCCAGTTATATTTTCCTCAGTAGCCACTTTCATAAAAGGCATCAGTTCTGGCAATGAACAGTAAAGTAACACAACCGTGGCGGATGAGTTTCTAATGACTTGGAGGACTGAAAGAGTTTGAGCTCTGCTGTCTTGCTCGGATATTTTTAAAAAATAAGCTACACAAATTCCAGCTGCTTCAATATCTTTCCTCAGGAGCTCACTGTCATACAAACGAGAATCACTAACAAATGTCACTATTCCTATCCATGTCCAGTTAAAATAACTCATAAGCACTGTAAAATAAGCAGGTTGCACTTTATCACTTGATACAGTGCGCATGAAAGAGGGGAAGTTGTTTTTGTCACTTAAATCGGCAAATGCTGAGCCATAACTTATCTGAAAAAAGAGTAAATGTTTCTTATATATTGTTATAATGCCAAATAATTATCCTTTTAATTAAAGCTGTCATATAGCATGCAGAACTACACAGAAGGGGAAGCATATAGCAAATCTCATACAAAACTAAAGCAGGATGGAGATATGTTGGAATTGCTCAGGTAGATAAGAAGTATGTGGTCAGAAGGTCTGGAAAGTGAAAAGAAACAAAAATACTCAGGGTACTAACATTAGCAAGCAGCAGATTATGTGGAAATATGCCAGGCAGTAGTGTTTAAGGTTTACCAAGAAATTCATGCCATTTATAACATTTCTGTGTTTAGAAATAATGTACACAGAATCTGTATGCTATGTTAATACAACCTACTTAACACTTCTTCCAAATCTCATGGGTAAGTAGAAGAAACTTGTCTTTGATATTGCTTAAATGTGCAGAAGAAAGAAATAGATGGTATGATAGATGATACCAGGACAACCAATATGGGAAGTGTTAGCAAGCAATATAAATGATCAGCTTGGTTTCAGGTAGCAGGTTACTGCTGATAATGTTGTATTAAAGGTTGATTTTCAAGATTTTTTTTCGAGGATGAAAAATATTAATTTTGTTTCATGTTGTCACAAGCGGCGCTCTCTGAGCTCAGCGCTACTACTTGTGTCTGCTGGTATCTCTTCAGCCAAGAGGTTCTGCAGTATCTGAGTGAGTCTTTTCACAGCTAGCACCGCAGCCTCAGGTATGTACTAGACTGGTGTGTCCCTGCAGTGTTGGACCAGGAGTGGGAGTCCCTGTGGAGGATCTGTGTACTCTGCGTTACTTCCAGGAGGTGCTGTGTGTTACAATTTAGTGTGTGCCTAGGGCTTCTGTGAGTGACATTTTAACTACGGTATGTGAGCCTTCTACATGCTCTGCTGATCCAGACCTCCACCAGTGTTCCCACGTGAGATTATCCAGCTGCCACCAGAAGGGGGTTAATCTGAGGTGGTCCCCTGCCGCAAAGGCCATACCCCCTTGCGGGGGTTTCAGGGTTAAGACCAGGGCCTTCTTGGATTCCATGCCTCATTGTTAACTAGAACCAACACTTGCTGTGGTACAGAGGATCTATCTGAACCTCTATGTTCTCAATTTGTTTTTAAGTCTCCTGTTTCTTGCACGTATGTACACCTTAGCTCTTCTAGAGCTGTACCACCATGTTCCTGTGTGTTATTTGCACTCTACCACAGTATACCTTAGTGCCTATATTTAGTCCACATTTAGTGCTTTTAGAGATGCAATGGTCTCTGAGTATGCTATAGTGCCTCTAGTGGAAACTCAGTCATGAGGAAACTCCTTGTATGTTCCCTGGATCCATGACACATATTTCATTGGTGATGTAATATTATCAATGGCAGCAATAGGTTCAGAATAAATAGCTGGTTGCTTTCCTCTGTGAGTTTTCAGTATGCTGAAAAAAGGTCTGATACAGAATATGAGGTGTGATGAAAGTTAACATTTATTAAAAAGAATATGATATACTTGAAGGAGAAAACTTAAATTGAAGGTAAGGCTATCAGGGCAGTAGGTAAAGCCAATGATGCTCAGTGCAATTGTGAATGACAACCCCCACCAGAGATCACACCTGGAACACCTGTTACCATTCCTGGTTCTCTGCCTGGTGCTTATCATTAGGAAATGTGGGTCTGGAGGCTAGCAATATGAGGACTTCTTAGGAAATTGAATCACTGTGAAAAGTGAAAGTGACAAATGAGGATTAAGGCCCTTATTCACCAATGTGCGAAGTGAGCCGCGTAGTGTTCGACTCACTTCGCACATAGTGTTATGCGCATGCTGATGTCCTGTGCGCGGACATCAGCATGCACATTAAAGGGATTCCCCTCCCGGCGAGGAGACTTGAGTCTCTTCGCCAGGAGGGGAATCCCTTTAATGCGCATGCTGATGTCGCGCACAGGACATCAGCATGCGCATAACACCAAGTGAGAAGTGAGTCGAACACATCGCGGCTCACTTTGCACATTGGTGAATAAGGGCCTAACACTGATAAATGTAAGGTTATACATATGGGAAGGGAAAATGCAAGTCTAGATTATTTTCTAAATGAGAAAACACTGGGCAAAACAGATATGGAAAAGGATTTTGGAATTTTAGTTGACAATAAACTTAACTGTACCAACCAGTGCCAAGTGGCAGCTGCAAATGCAAATAGGATCATGGGATGCATCAAAAGAGGCAAAGATGCACATGATGAGAACATAATTATACCACTTTACAAAGCAGTCATCAGACTACACATGGGATACTGTGTGCAGTTTTGGGAAACAGTGAACAAGAAAGATGTGGGTGAGTTTGAGCAGGTTCAAAGGTGGCTACTAATGTAATAAAAGGATTAGGCAATATACAGTACCAAGAAAGATTATCAAAACTGTGCTTGTTTAAATTAGGAAAAAGAAGATTAAGGGGTGACCTAATAACTATGTATAAATATATTAGAGGTCAGTACATAGATCTCTCCCTCAATCTATTTATAACAAGAACTGTAAGTATTACAAGGGGACATCCTCTATGTTTAGAGGAAAGAAACTTTCTGTGTCAACATTGAAGGGTTTTTTTTTTACTGTAAGAACAGTGAGGCGTAGGAACTCTCTGCCTGAAGAAATTGGTAATGGTTAATTCCAATAAGGAGTTCAAAAAGGGTTTGTATCCTTTTCTTCAGTGTAAGAACATTACAAGTTATGGGTACTGGATAACTGAAGGTGTTACCTTGATCCAGGGAATTTATTCTGCTTGCCATATTTGGAGTTGGGAAGGAATTTTTTCCCTAATTTGGGAATAATTGGCTCTTGCCTCATGGGTTTTTGCCTTCCTCTGGATCAACATTGCAGGAAAATAGGCTGAACAGGATGAACTTGTGTCTTTTTTCTGCCTTATAAACTCTCTTACTTGTAATTTTTGCAAGAGATATGGTCAGTTATTAGTAAATATGTCAGCCAGCACCAGTAAGCATTATGGGAGAAGACAGGTTTATTTACCCCGGAAGCAAAATGTTGCAGAGAAGAATTTCTAGCCAAAGGTGCTGAATTGATAAGAGAACATACTTTGGTGTAGTTTACATTTATACAAAAGGAATTACTGTTTCTGGTGTTAACTAGTACAAGTGCACAGAATAGAGGTACTGCCAGTCAGTCTTTCTATACATAAACCAATCAAAGCTTGGTAGAAGTAGTAGTTTTTTAACCAGTGTGTGTTAACCTAGAGAACTTCTCTATTGCCAAGCAATAAACATCTGGCAAACACAGAAACATCATCCCTAGAGGTATGTGCAAACTAAGTAACTGAAATATAACATTTCTGACATACCTGAGGAAACCGATACAGACCCAAAATTCTTGCCACTGCAAGTGAAGAGGAAGACTGTAGATCTCCAATTATACCAACTATTTTAGAGCTTTTGTCACACATATAATTAGGAATTGTCTTTTCAGTCCCAGAGAGAAGCCATAATGCTCCTTCAACTGCCTGGTTTTCTCTGTAGCAGGAATCATATATACGAAAACCCAGTGTAATATTTGGCAGAATTTCTGGATTCTCATTGATCTCATTAATAGCAAAGACCAGGGCAAGCACCTCAAGATAACGCTGAATATAAAACCTACAATAACAGATTTCATTTTTATATCATAAACAGATAAAAGAAACCAACTGCATTTATCATAATTTTACAAAAATACTGTAAAATATTATAGCCCCTATATGTCCAAAGGGCTGAGGCTGATAAATCCCCTAGCAGTCATGCATATTGTATATTACACTGAAGAATTGGTTATGGATTACAAATTGGACTATACAGCAGTAAGGGCTACTAATTACAACTTGACTTTTGTCTCTCACTTGATTCTATTGGTTCTATCAGATGGGTGGGGGTTCAGAGCATGTAAAAAGGTTAAACTGAGCCTGTGATTTTGTCATTTGAGAAAGGGCTCTTTGCCTTAAACATGTAATGACACAATAAATGTAGGTGGTTACCTACTTCATTGCTTACTTCACATTCTTTTTTTCTATGTTCGGATATCTGAAGGTGGTACAGAAGACACAGTGCATATTTACAAGTAATAATCACCCTACCTCCATGCAACTTCCATTTGTATGGTTACTGCCCACCTGCTTTGTCCTTTCATTTCAGAATTCTCTAACCTGGGGATCAAGTCAGTGAGATTCCACACTGATCATTTGAAGAGAAAGTACATAAGGAGAGGCTTCTGAAAGAAAGTGACTATAAATTAAGAAACACTAAATCTAAGTAAATAATTTGGAAAAATGTATTAATTTCACAGTGTTAATTATATGAGCAAATGACTGTTGCAGACTGGACTGTTCCTTTTAGTGGGGGTTTGCCCAATCTCGCAGACCTGGGGCCAAATACTTAGGGGGGAATTCACCATTGAGCGAAGTGAGCTCCGAATCCTTCAGCTCACTTCGCACATGGTGTTATGTGCTCGCTGATGTCCTGCACGTGGACATCAGTGAGCGCTTAAAGGAATTCCAGTCTCGGCAAGGCAACTCTTTTGGTCTCACCGAGACTGGAATCCCTTTAAAGCGCTCACTGATGTCCGTCTTCCTACCAGCTCAATTTGTCTCCATATTTTATATGAACACTTTTGTAAAAGCAATTAAGAACTAACTGTCCTCTATTGACAAGGTCCAGAAGATATGAAACAGATATATCTTATAGTGAGGTTCTATGCCAGTAAGAGCTTGTGTGGAATCCAGTGTGGGGGTGTCATTAACAGGGCTTGCAAAATCAAACATTTTCCTTTCCTTCTGGAGAGGGTCATTTCCATATAAGTCATCTAAAAAGCTCAGTTTGTCTCCATGACTTAAATGAGCAAATCTGTTGCAAAAACAAAATCTTAAAACTATAATTCTTAACATGAATAGTATAAAAGAATCAATTTCAGAAATTAGCCTTACTTGCCACATTTTGCAGTTATAGGTTTTGATGTAAAATGTAGTTTTGTCTGATCTGGTTGAAGATGCACAGGCATAAGAGCTCCAAAAATAATATCTCCTTCCTGTTCATAAACCTGCAGATTTTCAGATGGCAACCTGCAGCCACAACAATTTAGACTTGGACTGATGTAGATGGTCCAACTGAGAAGCAGAAGCCATTCCAGGAAGTAGCATTTACTAAGGAAAACATTCAAACTAAACATTGAAATTCACATTCTTTAAGAAAATATTTGTGACTTGAAGGGTCTGAAGTATTTAAGGTTATAACATACCAGGAAACTCTCCAACTCAGCCATAAATTGTTAAGTTGTATTTATAGCACCTTGGACCCACCAAGGAATCCAAAGCTAAAGGCCCACCAACTTCACAAAATGTACCAAATGCAGTGAAGTACCTCCTAGCACATACAATTTATACTGCTTCTGTAAAGTAAAAATGGTAGTGGAACACCTGCGCTTTTTGGTGCTAAGCTTATAGCACGAACTTGATTCAGAGGTTTCTGTAAAGCGCCGCTCGATTAAAAGTACCAAACATACCCACCACTCTGTTGAGGCCCCAGATGCACTGTATTGTTACTCTATTTTTAGTCTATCATTGGCTATCAGCCAACAGATAGCAATGAAAGAAGATTTGTAAATTTGTAGGAAACTTTAGAAATATGACTGTGGACTAAAAAAAATAGGTTTCAGACAATGGGACCTTAAGATTAGGGTAAAAAAAAATGTATCAAATTACTATGAATTTTTTTGCAATGAGCTCCTCTTCCCTGTTCATACATAAACTAATTAGAGTTTTGGAACGGCCTATAGATTTTAACCTCATTAGCATTTTAGATTAAGTGAGATATTTATCAATGAAAACTTAGCAGTTTTCTAAGCAGTGACATACAACAATTCCCCACAGTGTTGCAACTGGTGGATTTCCAACTACAAGATAAATTGGGGCTTATTCACCAAAGTGAGAATTCAACTGTCCAAGTAAATTCACTTCACTTCAGGTTGCAATACTATGATGATCGGAAATTCTTCACTTCTTATTCGCTAAGCAGTGGTTCCCGCCCCAGCAAAGAAGTGAACAGCACTGGATGTGATTTCTTGCATAGTGTGGTGTAGTCATCAACCCTCTAATTTGTCACTTTGACCTGGTGAAGTAAAACTGGTGAATTAGAAATGTGCTACTTCGACAGACTCTAACCCAAGAATAGGCAAATTACTTGTGCGTCCCCACCCAAAATGAGGCAAAAAGCTGATTATGTCCGCCAGCATCGTAAATGTTTGAATTGGTCCTGAATTTGCCACATCAAAGAGATTGGTGAATATGCAAAGATTGGGAAGCAAATTAACTCAAAAACTTTCATGAATAAGCCCCAAAATCTAAAGAAATGTAGTGTTAATACCATTGCCACATCAGTGATGACTTTCTGACACTGGAGATTAGATTGTGTTCACACATCATACATTTTCATCTTTAGTCTTTCAGAGATCTGATAACAATCACTGCAAAAAATAACAATGATGTAGAAAAGATGACATGATATAGCAAATGCTTGTTTATAATAATGTATAAAAAAAACTGTGTACAAAACTGTATACTACAGTTCACATAAACTAAAAATACATTGCTATCATATTCTGCTTTCCTACTGTACTTATGCATTTAAAAAACAAACATGAAAATGTTAAAAAATACAAAATGTAATAATATAAGTTACACTTTTTCACTCAGTAAAAAATATAATGGCATTTTGCATGATTGTAGTGAATTGTCAGTTAAAAGTCTGAGAATAATTCTAAAGAAGTCCCAGCTGGTAGAGTGTCACTGACTTCTAGTCTGTGGCTTAGTGTTAGTCAGCAATAATGCTAATATTTGTCCATGATAGAAGAAATAAAACAAAGTAATGTTGTAGAGATGTAATCTGGCCTTCATTTGACATATTTTGTGAATTTTTTCCCTCACATGTATATCTCTGTAATTATAAAATAAGATAGTGTATGTAGCCCATCCTTCTATAAGATACTGTATGTAGCCCATCCTTCTATAAGATACTGTATGTACCTCATCCTTCTATAAGATACTGTATGTACCCCATCCTTCTATAAGATACTGTATGTACCTCATCCTTCTATAAGATACTGTATGTACCTCATCCTTCTATAAGATACTGTATGTACCCCATCCTTCTATAAGATACTGTATGTACCTCATCCTTCTATAAGATACTGTATGTACCTCATCCTTCTATAAGATACTGTATGTACCCCATCCTTCTATAAGATACTGTATGTACCTCATCCTTCTATAAGATACTGTATGTAGCCCATCCTTCTATAAGATACTGTATGTACCCCATCCTTCTATAAGATACTGTATGTACCTCATCCTTCTATAAGATACTGTATGTACCCCATCCTTTTATAAGACACTTTATTTACCCTATTTTTTTATGATACTGTATGTAGCTCATCCTTCTGTAAGATACTGTATGTACCTCATCCTTCTATAAGACACTTCATGTACCCCATCTTTTTATGATACTGTATGTAGCTCATCCTTCTATAAGATACTGTATGTACCCCATCCTTTTATAAGACACTTTATTTACCCTATCTTTTTACTTTATCACTTTAACACTCTTTGAAAAAAAAACTTAAATATTCTGCTATAAACTATCAAGTGGAAAAGATAAATATTCCTTTACCAGAGAAACTCCATGGCTGGCATGTTATATGGTAGTGATCTTTAGTCCCAGTGATTATAGTCATCATGACAAGGTGGTATTTATAGATCAGTGAAAATGAAGAGAATGGAGGATACATGTGCCAGTACACTACTAGTGACTAATTAAAAGCTCTATTATTAAATTCCTCCTGTGGCCCACAATTATAGGTGATAGAATCATAGGATAATAATATGTTAAGATCATGGCTTATGTCACATTATGGGTTCAATCCCAGCATGACTTTATTGATAGTAAATAAAGCAAATTTACAAAGATACCTCCATCTCCCCCATTTGCAGTGCAATACATACAGAACACTAATGCTCAATGATCTTAGCACCCCTACTCTACTCTCTGTAAGACTAGGGAAGACTAGTCAGAAAGCAGCCATAGCCACAGCAATGAGAAAGGTGAGGAACTTAGTTAACCATCACAGACAAAATAGCTTATTTTTAAAGGCGTGCTATTGCTACCAGAATACCCATAAACATCTGTGGAAACTCCTTACTAAGGATGACAATAAGCACATTTGAAAGCATCCAAACCCCTTTTGAAGTCATTAATACCCAAGCTTGCCAACTCCTGTCTGCTCCTTGGCTCCAGGTTAATAAACATATTATTTAATTTTAACATGTAAATCGCTTCACTCGGTTTCTCCTCCCTACATATCTTCAATTGTTTTCTCGTATGTGCCTAGCTGTCAACTCCAGTCTTCATGAGGCAACCTTCTTCAAGAACCCCTCACCAAGACTTCCCATTCTTGTCTTAAACCCTTCTCTCTTGCTGCCCCTTATCTTTGGAATTCTATACCCCTCTATCTCCACAAAGAGCAATCCATCAATATCTTCCATTGTAAATTAAAATCTTACCTCTTGGAGCACTAGCACTGGTTTTCATATGTATACTTTATATTTATGCAACTATTTATTCAAAATGTATATATTTTTACTTATATTCTTATTTAAATGGCANTTTATGTAAGTCTTCCTATTTAGATTGTAAGCTCTATGGGGCAGGAATCTCCATCATCTTGTTTCAAACATGCCCTAGTACTTAGAGTGATGTATTTTCTTGATTATATACTTGTAATTTACTTAACTTATTCTTCCCTTGTCTGTATTATAACTGTATTGTTGGATTGTACAGCGCTGCGTAAGCTAGTAGTGCTTAATAAATAAAAATATACATACATACATTTCTTTATTACTTTAGTAGCCCTCCTTTGAACCCACTCAAGCTCAACTACATCTTCCTTGTACACTGGTGCCCCAAACTACACACAGTATTCCATGTGTGGCCTGATAAGTGCTTTGTAAAGCGGTATAATTATGTTCTCGTCATGTGCGTCTATACCCCTTTTGATGCACCCCATGATCCTATTTGCTTTGGCAGCTGCCTCTTGACACTGGTTGGTACAGTTAAGTTTATTGTCAACTAAAATTCCTAGATCCTTTTCCATGTCTGTTTTACCCAGTGTTTTCCCATTTAGAAAATAATTTAGACTTTCCTCATTTGCCACTTTTTTGCCCAAGCCTGCAATGTATCTGGATCCATCTGTAATAAAATACTATCCTCCTTTGTATTAACTACTTTACACAGTTAAGTATTATCAGCAAAAATTTTTATTTTACTATGCAATCCCTCGGCAAGGTCATTTATAAATATGTTGAAGAGAAGAAGGCCCAAAACTAACCCCTGGGGTACCCCACTATTAACAATAACCCAGTGTGAGTATTTACCATTAATAACCTCCCTCTGTTTCCTATAATGGAGCCAGTTACTAACCCACTTACACACACAGTCCTAGCATTCTCATTTTAATTACCTTTTCTCCCATTTTTCACCCCATTGTTTTCGACTTTCCTGTCCTTTTTTCATCTGTTTTTCACCTATTTTTTACTAGTTTCTCACTGAAAATATACTTTTCAATTTTAGTAAATTTCACGGTATATTAACCTTTATTTAATCTTTTTTTAGATTTGTAATTTTGTTTTACTTTTATTAAATCATTTGTGTTATGCATCTGCATCCTTGGGGTTTTTCAAAAGACCACCATATACACACTCTGCTTTATGCTGGTGTATCAAGATTAATTGGGAATTAGTGTGCTGTGACTCTCTACTTGCTGCTGGGCTGTTTCCAGTATATGACATGTAGTGACTCTCTCCGGTCCAGTCTATAATTGACCTCCTCATAGAAGCTAATTAGATTTGTTTGGCAGGATCGATTCCTCATAAACCCATGTTGATATGGAGTTATGCCTTTTTTATGTTAAGATATTCCAGGATAGCATCTCTTAGAAAACCTTCAAACAGTTTACCCACAATAGAAGTTAGACTTACAGGTCTATAGTTTTCAGGTTCATACTTTGACCCCTTTTTGAATATAGGGACCACATTTGCAACACACCAGTCCTTTGAAACAGTCCCTGTCATTATAAGGTCTCTAAATATTAAAAATAATGGTCTGTCTATGATTGCACTTAATTTCATTAAGACCCTAGGGCAGGGACCAGCAACCTTTACTCTCAAAAGAGCCATTTTCTGTTTCTTCCACTAAAAAATTTTTTCTGCAGCCACAAAACATAACACATAAAAACATAACAAACTTCTGAATGGGGATGCTCCAAATTATGCTATACACTGAATGCTCCTAGAGTTTTAATGCTTTGGATTTTTTTTCTTCTTCCCTCCCTCCCAAGGGTTTCCTACAATACTGGTAGTTATGGACCTCATCGCTAAAATGGCACATTTCATACCAGGGGGTACACTCAGCAGCTGAAACCACTAAACTCTTTTTCAAGAAGTTTTTTTGACTTCACAGGATTCTAAATAATGTTCTTTAAGACTCAGGTGTACAATTCACCTCAAGTTGTAGAGGTGACAGAAAGGACAAACCAGACACTGAAGCAATACCTAAGGTGCTTTGTGGTGATCCTTCAGGATGACTTGTATATTGTTTCTTCCTAGCTCAGAGTGTACTGTTAATAACTCCCAGCATTTAGCCATTGAGATGTTTCTATTTTTTTTCTAACATTGCCTATTTTTTCTACCTCAAAACCCTATATTATCACCTCTTCCTGAAGT
>WMED01015074.1:0-13788 GCA_019650415.1 Pipa parva | reverse complement strand
CCCTATGGAAGTAATTAGGTAAGCTCAGCTCTAAATTAGATCTTAGCCAAAAGGCCGAGATCTAAACTCACTTACAGTGATAATCACTAGGGGGAGCAGAGGCTGCTTTTCCGGCTCCTAAAAAACTCAGGTAGCCTATAAAGTCATGTATTATTACGCTTAGGGAGAGTAAAAATGAAAGACAAGAGAGTATAGGTGATAACTTTTATTGGCTAACAGAATAAATGATAAATAAATGACCTATAATGTTAAGGACTAAAATAGTGAAAATGGTAGATGATGATCTGCCTTAGTTATAAATCTGTTATTGTAGCTAATATTGAGGTTAGTATGCTTTCACTGAGTTAGTTCACACGTGGAGCTGTGGGTGCAATCAGTGCAAAGCTTGAAGGTAGCATTGCTTATTACTCAGATGAAAAAGTTTAAAGTAGCACTGTTTATTGTTCATGTGTAAAGGTTCACATAGTGGAGCAACCAGTAACCTGCAACCTACATGGTTACAAAATCAATTTCCACCCCACTAACCTAGGATTTTCAGACGCTATGTTAGATCAATGCATTGCATATTGGTGATCAAGTAACTGTACCGGACCATAAATAGATACAAGGGAAAGATGCAGTATAGGTTTTATAAATTCCTCATTACACTTAACGATCCTAAGATGGTTATAAATAGTACTCACAACATGCCAATTAATTAGTTAGGTTACCCACTTCATGCGAGCCTCAACTAAATGATCAAATTGTATTGGTTAATATCACAATTGCCAACTTCAAGGGAGCCTGTCTTAGATTATCAAATAGGAATAATGGTAAAGACAAAGCCTACCACTAAGATCCACTTTGAGGAGGCCATAAATTTTAGTGCAACAAGTATAGGAGAAAAAGAAATATCTGCTGACAGGAGGGTCAGTTCAAGAAGGCCTCAGAGTCAGCAAGCATAAATACCCTCCCACTTAGCCGGGTAACCAATGAGGTAGGCTATAGGGAGGAAATGCTAGCTTCTCTGGAGTGACATACTTAACAGCCACTCTGTTCATTGGGCCTGTTCTAATTGGTTATTAGAGTATGGTGGATTACCTCAATTCAGCTGCACTGCACTGTATAACAGTATTACGACTTGTCAAAACATACTGTATCTACCAATTAAATTAAGTGTGATCTTGATACATTGTGGAACTTCCATAAATTTGCTATGTGCTGTAGCGCTTATTTAATACATCATGTGCTTAGTTATGTATTCAGATTACACAATCTCAAATACATAACAAAGCATATGACGTATGACATTGGGTGAGGTTCGGTTGACACAATGACACTGGGTGAGGTCTGTTTACCAACATGGCTGCTAGCAGAAAAGACAATCATAATGTAAAAATATTCATGAATTCAATTTCAAAAATAACATTTATACAAGTGCTGTATTTGAATAAATGGCATGCTAATCCAAAAGGGAATTTAATTTGTTTGGTGTTACTGATCCTTTAGGTGCTGATCTGTGACTTTAATGACTTCATTTATTTGCAACTGTTTGGACTTTACATTGCACAGGCCAACAATTACTGATTAGAGACTAGTACTGTATTGGCAATGCACAAACAATAAACATCATATACAATAGCTGTAAACTCCTCAACAATATACACAGTGCTGCACACAAAACAATAATGTAGCAGTAACATTTTAATAAATAAATCATTTAAAAGCAGAGAAAGAAGTAGAGCGAAAGGGAGAAGAAGATCATTAAAAACATGAACTGGGGAATCAATAAAAAAATAGAGAACATAACCAATAATGGCAAATAATAAGCAGAACTTAATGACATCGGAAGAGATGTTGCATGACCTATGCTTGACATTGCACAGAGATTTTCCCCAAGCTTCTCTAAATACTAAAAGGACAATTATGAGAAAAATGGTGTATTTATCAAGGCAGTTGTCATTGGGGCTGCAAACTGGAACCAATGCTCGCTAAGTAGTCTGTAGGCGACTAAGGCCCTAATTCACCATAGTGCGAAGTGAGCCGCGAAGCATTTGGCTCACTTCGCACTATGGTGAATGAGGGCCTTAGAGTATGGGCTATATTTTGATTTTGCTATAATTTTACATCTTGTCTGATGCACTAAACATTCCGATCAACTGGTCATAAATGTGTTTCCCTATTGCTTTATTAAAGGTGTTTTTTCAAAATGGTAGCAATAGATATATAAACAAACATAGCTAAAGTATCGTAAATATGTCTCTAATGCATAATAAAGGCAAACAATGTTCCTTTAAATATTCCAGCTGTGCCTTATTTTTCTTCTGGGAAGTACTTCTTCCCTTTCCCTGGGGGTTCAGCTGACACGGTAGGCAGTCAAGATGTTTGAGTGCCCAGTACTTCTACTTATTTGTAAATTGAGTAGGGATAGCGCTGTGGGGCAGTAGAATTGCTACACAAGTGATATTACTTAATAAATCACCATTTACAATTCATTTAAAACAAATGTATAGAGCTAGGGATGAATGCAACCTTTTACTATCCATATAAAAAATAAAAAAATAATAGATTTGACTTTCACATTGAGGGCCATGAAAAATGTTTGACATTACAATAATTGTAGTTTATTCTGCTTTTCATAGAAACTGTGGGGTTTATTCACTAAGGTGCGAATTCGACTGTCAAATTCGCAAACAGCAGATTCCCATAGCAAATCCACTACAATTTCCCTACTGTAAAGTCACGACAATTTTTTAATGTTAAGATTGTGACAATTTTCCCATAATAAAGTCGCAACTGAGACAATATTCTTATTATAAAGATGCAACTGCGACAATAGCAGCCTATTGCGACTGTCTTTATCTGGCAAATTCGCACCTATAACCGTGTCTTTAGATACATGGTAAATCCTAGCCAGAAGCTTTAAATAATATTAGAGCTTGAAAAATGAAATTGGGTTTAAGAGACAATAACATGCTTCTAATTGTTTTGAAATAGATGTGATGGTCTCCTGAATTCAACATAATCATTTAGATTGTAAGCTCTACAGGACAGGGACCTCTAACCTCTTGTTTCAATCATGGCTTGAGTGATGTATCTTCATGATATTATGCTTCTAATTTACTCACTTGTATTGTGTAATGCACTTTTCCCATATCTGTGCTATAACTGTATTGCTTAATTGCACAGCGCTGTGTAAATTTATGGTGCTTTATAAATAAAATTATACATACATAATGCAGCAGATTGCATATTTCTATGTGCAGGATTTGAACTCAAGATATAGTCATTCAGGAACGATCGAACTTACCTTGCGATGCTTCTCTTCACTTCAAGAGGTCGCGAGGTGAGCTGAAGAACCTTTAAAGCTGTTCCTGCAAGCGGAGATCAGCGAACGCTTTAAAGGTACTTCGGCTCACCTCGCGACCACTCGAAGTGGTGAGAAGCATTGCAAGGTAAGTTTGATTGTTCCTGAATTACCTCCATAGTAAGCTTTAACTTCATCACATTTGTGGTATTAGATCAGACCCAGAGGTGGATAGATTATTCAAAAATTTTACTCAAGTAAAAGTATTGTTACTTGATCCAAATATTACTCAAGTAAGAGTAGAGAGTATGCATCCAAAAATTTACTTGAGTAAAAGTAAAAAAGTACTTTGATTATAACCTACTCAAGTAGTGAGTAAGTGCAGAGTACCATCTCCTGTCAATAAATTACACCATGGGAAATTGAATTACTGGAAACAACGACTTGTAATGAGACTGAAAATAATTTATTATAAATAAAAACCATAAAGGCAATATTAGTAAAAATAAATCAGTAATGAACCACATCTCTTTTATATTGTTTACAAAAACACACAAAGACAATTGTAGCCCAAATAATTCAGCAATAAACAACTGGTCTTTTTGCAAAACTTTTCTACCAGTAAATTTTGGAAACTTATTTTCTTACATAGTAAAGTCACGACTGTAACTCCATAGTAAAGTCGCGACTGTGACAGTACTCTCATTATAAAGAGTAGCGTGTGGCGCAACGGAGTAAAAGTAGTGTTTTTCTCACCACAGATTTACTCAAGTAAAAATAAAAGTCTTTTCACATTAAACTACTCTCATAAGTACTATTTTCCCAAAAAGCTACTTGAGTAAGTGTAACCGAGTAAATGTAACTCGTTCCTACCCACCTCTGATCAGAAATGATTATACGCATGAACACGTTATTCTCATGTAACTAAGTGGACAAATTCAGTTTTATAGGTGTAGGTCAGCAGAGAGAGCCTTTATAGTATGTTCACAGGAAGTGTCACCTTCCTACTGGGTATCAGTACCATTGTATTTGTACCCCTGCTCAGACTGGTGCCGACTAGTTTTGCCAATTGCAGAACCTTCATTTTACTATTTAGTCATGAGTAGTTTTTCTTCAATCCACCACAGCATACCAATATAGACAAACACTGTCAGAGTGTAATGCAGAAACTGGATAATCTCTATTAGCGCAGTTGGCTCATGACATTGACACAGCAGGTGCTGTTCGGCTGGATTCATGGTACTTAAGGCAGTGGGTGTTATACAATCAAGCACAAGTATTGTATAAACCACAAATATTACATTTACAGTTGTGCTTGTTTCACTTGGAAAACTATCTATATGTACTCTGTAACATACAATAAAATAGGTTAGTCTTGATATTATAGCTGTGAAAATGCATTTTTCAAATACTAATCACATTCAATACATTTAACAAAAATGACATTTCATTTCTCTGCAGACCAAGCATTTGCTACATCTTCACACTGTTTTTCATAGATTTCAAATAAATCAATAATATGCCTTTAAATTATGCTTACTAAACACTTCCTGTACCAGGACATTAAAGGCTACATGTTAAACAAAAGATTTTGGTCGGGATAATTAAGACAACTGGAAGTACTATAGGATGTAACTAATTTGAGAAATTCATTATTTATTAGTATGGAAGCTGGTTTTTGACTGTTACGCATAATGAATGAATAAAATGTGTTGTGATTTCAGAAGGAAATCTATATGCATATTTAACTGTGTATTTTTAATTAAACAGAAGTTGAAATCAACAGCAGTCTTCGCCAGAAATCGTTATCTATATAAACATTGTATAACATGTGATATGTTTATTAGGATTCACTGCCAACTTGTAAAAATCAGTTATTAAAATGATACTGACACCTGTGGGTATTATTTTTTACTATTCTCAAGATCTTTGAAAGTAACCTACAAGCCATGTTTTTGTCATTTTTTTCTGCGGCTTCATTGAGCTAAGAATTGTACCTGATAAGGTCTGATCTGATAGTTTTTCAGGCTGCCAGAGGAAGTGGCGCTTCTACCCTTTGAATTTTGGGAAATAAAGTTCCAGGCTGTATCATTTTCCTCAATCATGAAAGGTTGTGCAGGGGTTTATCAAAATAAATGCTACTTTATATAATAATTGAACAAGTTCTCTTCATTATCACCATTAAGGAAGTAATTTTGACATAATGTTTCTGTCTTCTGATTGTTTAAGGTCTCTGTAGCCATTAGAGATTTTAAATGACTTTGCTTAGAAACTAGTGCTATATTAGCTTCATACTCTTTAACATATCATTGATAATTAGTCTTGCTTAGCCAGAAAGAGCAGTACTTAATAGAAAGTAAAACTTGGATAGTGCAGATAATCTTAACAAACTTTAATAAAGAAATAAATAAAAATTCACTCACATTTGTATAAGTGACAGTGCACCTTTAAAAGTTATGTTCAATTTCAGGATCACAATTGATCTTAAGATAATCTGCACTATACAAGTTTATCTTTCTATTAAGCACTGCTCTTTCTGGGACAATACAAACAACTGCTCACCATTGACATCATTAGTTAAAAGCATATGACATTGTGAGTGTATACTTACTGATTTTATAACTAGCTGCAGTGCCGGCTCTGCCATTAGGCAGAGTAGGCAAATGCTAGGGGCGCTGCCTGCCCAGGGGGGCGCCCCTAGCATTTTTTTTTAGAGTCTCCCAATTGGCAGCCGCGGCTGCCAAATGGAAGATCTAAAGTTGAGCCGCAGTGTTGGAGGTGAGTGGGGGCGGAGCTGGGCAGGGAGGGTTTCGCGGGGGGGCAGCGCGGGACGGGGGGGCGCCTAGGGCACCAATAGGTCCAGGGACGTCTCTGACCAGTTGTATGATAAATTAACTACACCATGTAGCGTTCTTATTTTAAGGGCAGTGCATTTACTCTGTCCCTTTTGGTGTGTGCGAAACTTATTAATTTAACTTAAAAAGGACACCTGGCTTTAAAACCCATTTACATCCAATGTCTTGTCTTTCTGGAGATAACTCAGACTTTGTTATTGTCTAAACAAAGTATGGTAAAAGTCTTACTGCGATACTTTGGAAATCCTTTAGATCTTGGGACTTATGGCTTTAATCATTAATCACCTACAGATATTTCAATTCTCGACAGCGGATTCCCATAGCAAATCCGAGACCGCGACAATTTCCCCATTGTAAAATCACGACCGTTACAATTTTAAAAGTTGCGACTGTGACAAATTTCCATGGTAAAGTCGCGACTGCGACAATATTCTCATTATAAAGATGTGACTGCCAAGATACAAAAATAGATTCTCCAGCACTCCAATCCGTAAAAATCTTTACTTTATTGTGACCACATGGTCAAAGTCACAGGACATCAGCATGCGCATAACACCATGTGCGAAGTGAGCCGAACGCTTCGCGGCTCACTTCGCACAATGGTGAATTAGGGCCTTAGTTGTTTTTTGATCAGTGCTAGAAGATCCTGCAGTAAAGTTGCCTCGTGCAATTTATGTAAATACTAAGACATAAAGATATTAAGATATGTCTTACTTGTGCAAAAAGAACATTTTGTATTTCTACATTAACACATTTGAATAAGGATTTTATTTGGCTTGATTTGTATAAAGCAGTTCTTATACATTTTACTAATTTTTCTTTATTTACACAGGTATGATGATTCTTATGAAATCTAAAGAGACTATCTCTGACAGGGAAGGCTATATAATAGCAGCTGAAATAACTGTACATTCAAGTCACACCATAATCTATGGTTTCTTTGTTGGCTTGAAGTCATCTTGTAATATAAAAACATACGTTAATACTTGTCTGTTGATAGGTAGGAAGCCATAGACTTCACCCTACTTTCATTTAATTTCTGTTATTACTTGCAGTATAGTTTTTATTTTAGTATCTCTACTGCCGTCTGCTACACTGACTAGGCTGGATGATTCTAGTCCAGTATAGACTAGAGAGAAGAGGACACAGGGCCGGCTCTCCCATTAGGCCACATAGGCAGGTGGTGCCAGGGGGGGCGCTCGCGTGCATTTTTTTTTTTTTTACTACCGACGGTGCTGTTGGAGGTGAGTGGGGGGCGCGGGGCAAGGGGGATGTCGTGGGACGGGAGGGTTGCCTAGGGTGCCAATAGGGCCAGGGCCGCTACTGAGTGGAGATTACATTATCTGTAAAGAAGCCGATATGTAAAAAACTTATCATTCACATTACATACATAGTATTATCATAGTCCAGTAACCCCTCAAGACCCATGCTTTCATGCACTGTACATTTCATACACCTTATAATTTGGTAGAATAAACTTACTGAGGGCCTTATTAACTAAAGGCAAAAAAGTTGCAGAAAGCTCTGAATGTGGATCTATCACCACTATGTTCTCTTATTAATCGCTCTTATTGATTGAACTTGGGCATCTACTATAGCCACAGTCTTACAGAGCACTTCACATCAGTTTGGGTGCGCAAGCATAAGCACTTCTACTATTGAATAAGCAGTGGAGTATGTGGAAGGAGTGAATTCAACTAGGTGTACTGCTCAGAATTCAACCACATCAGACAGGTGAATTGGGGGCCTGATGGTAGGACTCTGCATTTTACTTCTGTCCAACTGACTACACCACAAAACACATCCAACAGTGATCGTTGTTGTCTGCTTGTTCAACCAGTCTATTTGCTGCTTAGTGAGAAGTGAATTTGCTACTATTTTGGAGATGTGACTCGAATTGTAGCGAGGTGAATTCAACTTTTAGTCAATCAGTCCCTTAAAGTCACTAATAATCTAAGAATAGTTGCAGTCTACTAAATCACTTACAGTTGTATCATTCTTCTATTCTCCTCGTCATTATTACTCATCTCATGCCTATGTACCTTAATCTTACAAAATGTGATATTGCACGTGGGTGGTTCTCTGAATTTTGATTACTTTTTTTTAGCATATTATGCTAACATAATACATTAAAATATATAATTTAAAGGAATTGTGTTGACTGAGAGGTAGTGCAAAACTTCCTGTAGTATTATGTATAATACACAAAGACTTTTAATTGATATTTGACATTTCCTGTAATTTATCATCTTATTAACAGTGTGTTCTGATATCAGATTGCACTGTTTATAAAACAGCCCATCTCATTCCTTCCTCAAACAATGTAAGACCTCAGGTTCTCCATGTCATTAATATTTTTTAATACTTCCCTGCAAGTAAATTTTGCCATGACCTGCAAGAACTACAGACCCACAGAATATACCCCTTATTACCTGAGTTGTACAAATGACCTGCCTAAAGGAAGTTACAGCAGATATTTGGTAGTTGTAGAAGTAGGATATAAATATATATACAGTAAGTATAAGTGTATGCTGACTTACACCCGCACTGGAAGCAATTAGAATAAACAAAGGACATATGGACTGAACGTGCATTATCTAAAATGGAAGGAGAGAGACAGACTGTGAAAAAGAGAACAGGAGAATCTTGACCAAAGACAGGAACTGTGCAGAGGGACAAACTAGACTCTAACGAAGAAAGGGATAGAATATGCCCATGAAAGAATATGAATGAATGTGATAATTCATAAGCATACTATAAAATTATTTAAAAAATGTATACGAAAATTAATGTTACCTGGGCCTCATGTTTTTATATTTTCATTGAACTATTTGTTGACTATTAATATCTTTAAATAACAAGAAGGGGCATTTCATCCTTTCTCTATCAGTCACAGTTTAGTGATAGTAGTATCCTACCAGCATGCTAAGATATTACCTGCTCAGGTGATAATCTTTTTATTAAATTGCTTTGTAGGGGTTATTGTAATGTTTGTCATTTTACAGCTACTACAAGGTAATGTGATTTATTTAATCAGTTCATGCTTATATACTGTAGTATTGGTTGACTATATTATTCTTATGTACATACAGAGTCCTGTTTTTATTTTATACTTGTAACTATTTGTTATTAGGTTGTTTTGACATTATCATGGCAATGTTATGGCAACTGAGATTTTTCTTTGTGTTAATTCCTTATTGCAGATTGAAATAACAGCTTTTAAAACTGTTGTTTTTTGTTTTGTTTTTTTCATTTAGCAGCACAGTATTTATAAATCCTTATAGCGAGTATGGAGGAAGATTTATGGGATATTCTCTTTCTGTCTAGAAAGTCATACAACTGAGAGGTGACCTGGCACCAACATGAACATGACACCAACTTACACTGTATAAATGTATGTGCTTATCAATGAGACAATGCTATGCTTTGGGGTCCAATTTATGACTGGAAGTGTAACCAGCATTTCATCATTGCTCCATGGGACAGAAAATTCTTTATCTTACAGGAACGTATGTATAAATAGGTCTTCTAGTTTTATTCATTTTTATTTTATAGCTATCTGTGAATAAACTTAAAAATAAAAACTTTAATAAGTTTGTCCTTGATGTTTTAACGAATTCACAAACCTTATGACTTAGTCACGTTAACCATTTGATTGCTGGTGCACAGTATAATGAATTAATTTGCTGATATCTGTTTGGGTGAGCTGGAGGGGCACCTAATTTAACCCTCAGTGGTTGCAGAATTTGTGTGCGGGCTGTTTGGCTCAGTTCTGCAATCCATGTGTGAGGTCACTGGGAGACTCAGTGGTGTAACCGTTTAACCCCTTGCAGTCACATGTACTGTAAGTCATGTGTGTGCAGTGCGGGTTCACTTCACATTACAGTAATCAGCTGCATACCAAATGGCTACAACAGTATTAATCATAAACTGGAAATGAATACTATAAGCTAGCTATATCATCCCTTTATTAGATAGACTTGAGTATTGTATTTACAGTTGAAAGAAAGGGGAACTTTAAAATGTTGCCCTTGAGGCCGATGCACCTTTAAGCTGGTACAATGAACCCTATGCATAAGGTAAAAGTCTTTTTCAAGTTGAAATTTCCCTTTGTAAGTGTTCTAAATTGAGTATACTGCATTGGATGACTTTTAGCTCTTTCCTAAGCACATCAACCAAACTGCTGAAAACTAATAAAGAGAACAGAGAATTACAACACATCTCAATTTCACCTTTTCTCACTGCTCCATGAAACTATTACTCTATTATTCTTCCTTGGGTGTTGGGGAGGATTTTAAGGCAAATGGCCTTGCACTGTAAAATGCTGCACTTATGACCTACATATTTTTGTATGTAAGTAAATCAACCACATAACAACTACATTCTCTCCAACACTTAGCCCTTATCTGAATTATAAATTACAGACAATTCAGCACAGCCTAGAAATACTATATAAAACCTACATACATATGCACACTAAGTAATAAGCAGCCTTTTTTTCTTACCTACAGTTCAAAAGTTGTTTGCAGCAAGTATTGAGAAGGTATTAATCAAGGCATACAAGGAAGTCTCATCACTACATCTCTACAGTAACACTTATAAGGGGCTTATTCATAAGTCCAAACAGTTGTGTAAAGATCCAAATTCACATTAATTTGTCACTTCCTGATCTTTGAATATTCATCAAACTCTGTGATGAGGCGAATTTGTGAATGCAGCCGTTATTTCTTCACTATGGTGAGCATGGAATATTCGAGCATAGAGAACCAAAGTGATAAGAATTCTCAAATTCTCACTTTAATGAATAAGCCCCTCCTCCGAGCTGAGCTACTGGCTAAAGTTCTTCCTCTATGTAACAATAAAGTATTTTTATCACTACAATTCGATTCACATAACCACAATAGATGCAAGTTCATTTCTCAGTATTGACTAAACAGAGAATAGACTTGTTGAATAAGTGGATAGCAGTGATCACTGTTGCATGTGTAGTGTGGCATAGTTAGTCAGATAGAAGTAGGATGAGAAATCAAGTGAAGGGCAATAACATCAGTCTCATCATTTCCCACTAACTATATTCTGTGAATACTCTGTCTATTTCTATGTCATCTTGTCCCTAGGTCATGTTGTCATTTAGTTGCATTCACCATTGTCACTTTTGAATAAATAGTCTCCTTAAGCAACAATGGAGTCCTGCCATCAACCCCCCAATTCACCAGTCTGATGTGGCAAAGTCAAAACTTTGAATTTCCTAGCAGTTCACCTAGTTGCTTAGGTGAACCTAATCACCTTAACACCTCTCCTCCACTTAGTCAGTTGTAGAAGTACCTGTGCACGTGCACGCAAAGTGAGGCAAAGAGCTCCATAAGATCGTGATGATCGTAGTCACCAAAATTGGTAGCATATTCGCCATTTTGCAGATTTTAGTCAATAGGAGAATAGAAGCACATTCATAGCGCTACATGACTACTTAGTCAATGAGACTCTTAGAGTTGGTATCAATGTCATACTTTAGAGATGTTTCATTTAAACTGCTCCAGACATCTTGGGACCTGAATTTCAAAATTACCTTACCTGTTACAAATCTTCGAAGCGTGCACAACACCCATACATTTAAAAGTCAGAAACATTTCTTATCCACTATCCAAAGCAGAGAATAAGAGGATCCCTGGAAAATACAATATGTTCCGACTGTGTCCAGTGTTCCAGGAAAGCAACACATTGTGTCAAATCCAATTAGATTTTATCTTTCTATATATTATACTGGACACCCTTCTAGCAGTCTAATATGCTGCTCCAGATTTAATCTACAGTTGGAAGACTACTGAATTTTAAAACCATCAAAGCAATATTACATTTTTGATTCTACCAGAACCTCCTATTATTTAGCACTATAAAACAGGGTCTGACAAGAAAAATGGAGTCTATTACTAGATACCATTTCAGATATGCTTGTTATTAATATAGAAAGAGATATAGCTCATGAAAAAACAAGTCCTAATTCATTTTGCTTCCACAACACCTTCTCTTCCAACAGAAATATGTATATTTAAAGAATGAACTTACCTCCCAGAGTGAATATGGGACACTATGAGACAATTCAAAAGGTAAAAGTGATGTTAGGAACAGGCACGTCTAATAGTTCCTCTTCGCTTGTGGGGTTTGCAGCATATACCTCTCCACCCACTTCTCACGATACACGTTTATTGATATGTATTATGAGACAATTTACCTTTATTATATGGAAGTCAGTTGTGCATATTCACTAAACAGTGTATTGGTGGGGCAATTAAGTGAAATGTTTGTGAATGTAGTCAGCCTAATAAAAGCAGCAGCACATTGTAGTGAATAGTAAATAACTTATTTGCATTTTACCCTGTAGTAGGCATAAGTTTTGTGTCATGTAGGTTAGTTGACCCTTACTCAACTTTAAGAGTGTCCCCTGCATTGTTTCTGTGGTTCCAACAGGGGGTGAGGATCTGCTCCTTTACAGTCTAATGGACCACCCTCTTTCACACCCCATACTCTCATGAGTATTGCATACAATATACTTATAATTCCTCACCTGCTATAATATTATGTTATCGTGTTTTATCGTCATAGAAGGAAATTCAAATAACTGATGATGCCAGCATTAAATATTGAGCTTTGTGTACATCCAGTCTTCAGTTCAGGGGCTCATGTCCTTTGTGTATTAAGTATCACCTGTCTTCAGTCCCTCAGTCTTACAGTGAAATTAATTCTTCATGCTGCAGAGCCTCCTGTTACTAGTGGCAGTTAACCTGTTCCTGCTATACTTTGTCTCTGCTTCAAGTTGGACAGTATCAATACTGTACTGATATATCGATTTTTCGGCAACATTATGGATGTTTCCATAGCAATGAATGGCTTAACATATTTCAATATCAAAATATCGCGATATCGATACTGGCAATATCGACAAAAAATGACGATATCGCTTTACCGATATTGCAATATCGGTAATATCAATGAAGATGTGATTCGTAGGAAACGAATGCGAGGTTGCGCTGGAGTGAAATTGAAAGAACAAGGGAAGATGTACCTCGCGTAATATTGTTTAAACAAATGAATTGTGTCTGGTGCGGTAACACACTGTGAATGACCAGTGAGTAGTTACCAATAAACACTGTGCTTAAGAAGTGCTGTGAATTGGTACACAATTTATCAGACAGACATTGAAGTGCAATTATATAATCCAATGGCTGTGTATAATGCAGCAGGGGGAGGTTTTAGGGATGAACCTAACCCCCCTTCGTGGAAACACTCACCAGAGGTTTCTGGGTAAGAGGCACATATATCACACAAGGGAGTGTATGGAGATGTAATATTCAAAGATTAACAAATGAATTTATTCAGTAGTAACTTACATGAGAAATTAAAATCAATCAGCATTTTCAACATGATTAAAAGTCTCTGTGCAGTGGACTGGTAACTCTCTACGCGTTTCACCGACTATGTCAACTTCCTCAGGCACCTCCCACTTTCAAACGCTTTGGAACGCATAGCCTGGGCGTTCCATCGCACACGCGTGCAAAGCGTGCGTCTGACGAGTTACCAGTCCACTTCTTCTTTAACTTCTCATGTAAGTTACTACTGAATAAATTCATTTGTTAATCTTTGAATATTACA
>WMED01015072.1:0-13789 GCA_019650415.1 Pipa parva | reverse complement strand
GATCTAGCAGGGATCTGATTGGAGGAGCTATAATGTCAAATCATCATTTAGCTGTCAGGTTGACAGGGAAGATGACAGAGAGAAACACTACTTAAAGTTACATTTTTTTTAATACATATATATTTACAAAATGTTTATTTCATTAGTAGAACCTAAATTAGTATTAGTTTAGATGTGACAGGTGCACTTTAAATAAGGCATTCTATCTGTAGATCATAAATACAAATATTGGTTAAATAAGGCATTTAATGGACCAGTAGCACCAGAAAGGGAAAAAAACATTTGGATTGGCGAGGGTGAAAGCGTAGATGACAGAGAGAAATGCTCTATAAAAGGTACATTTTTAAAAAATACATATATATTTACAAATGTTTATTTCATTAGTACAACCTAAATTAGTATTAGAGTTTTGAAGTGACAGGTGCACTTTAACCGATATTTGTATTTATGTTCTACAGATAGCACTAAAGCCAGCATCTCTGTGGAATACATTAACCACCTTCTTCAATTATTCTGAGGGCAAAAGAAAAAAAAAATAGAAAGAAAGATTTAAGCTAGCACTGCGAATACTTGGTACACTTGGTGCACACATGATAAGTGTATACACAAATTTAAGGTAGCTCATGACATTTTACTAGTTGAATAAAATGTAAGTACACTGAGATAATCTGTTTATGGTTGGTTGGTTTAAGTTAATGAATTCCTGTGCAAACACTTCTGAATGATTTCTAAAAAGGTCTTGTACAAAACAATACTCAAAATGAATTCTTCTTATTGATTATTACCGGTAATCTAAATTATAACAGAATACTTACCCAGACACACCTAGTTTTATACATTACATACCTGCAGATATCACTCTTTATATGACTTTATATGACGGACAAGCAGTACATAAAGTCCATTATGAGATTTTAGTCCCTCCCCTCATACCTGTATATGACACAGGCATTGTTTGTTTCTGAGCATGCTCAACCTAGGCCCTTATTCATCAATGTGCGAAGTGAGCCGCTATGTGTTCGACTCACTTCGCACATTGTGTTATGCGCATACTGATGTCCGCGTGCAGGACATCAGCATGCGCATAATACAATGTGCGAAGTGAATCGAACACATCGCGGTTCACTTCGCACATTTGTGAATAAGGGCCCTAATCTCTTCCCCTCCAATCAGCAAAAAAAAAAAAAGCGTATTGCTACGTACAACTATGTCATTGTGGGCTTCTTGGTAAATGGAGGTAGTGATAAACATCTGCTTACAAAGCGTAATGCAGTTTTGAGTTTTCATACAGTGGTTCAGCTTGACAGATTGTAAACTTTCCATAGGATATAAATTAGAGTGGTGGTTTTTTGCTTCTTTACTTGTGAATTTATTTGTTACTTAAAGAAGAAGATGGTTAAAGTATTCCACCGAGATGCTGGCCTTAGTGCTATCTGTAGCTCGTAAATACAAATATCGGTTAAATAAGGCATTTAGTGGACCAGTAACACCAGAAATGGAAATAAACATTTGGATTGGCATGGCAGTTATTTTTACATAGTAATAATGTTAAATGCTCAAAAAATAAACAATAAACCATTTCATTCTTTGGGCGAAATGTATTAAAATTGGTAAATTACCGATATTGGAAGTTTACTGATATTGATATCATGATATTGGATTTTACCAAGAACTACTGTGTCATTGCTTGAAAGCAATTCTGTTCACTCACTCCCTCTTCGTGGTGTTTGAAGGGAAGAAGATTTAGTGACCCAAGAATTTTCCAAAGTAAATCTTTCCAGAATTTCCTGTTCTTGGTTATCCCATCCCCCCCTTCCCAACCACAAAACACATACACATACTGTATATACTGAGCTCTTACCGATACAAAATTGTTTGCCTTGAACCAATGTCCCACCTCTCCTTTTCTCGTTCCCAAATTAGAACCACAGTAATTCTCCTTAAATTGTGTTCAGCACATTGTTTTCTTTTATGTTTTGATCTTACAATTCTAATTTGTGACAAAATCATTCTAGTCAGTGTTAGCCATGTATAATATACCCCAAAAAATCCATAATTACCGTATGAACTCATATTTTGGACACAGAGAAATAAGTTAGTCCAAAAGAACTAATCATCTCCAAGAGCAGGCAGGAACTGGATAAGACACAATGAAGACTTGTTTATAGTTCTTTTTATGGATCTCTCATATAAAAAGTGACAGCTTTCACTGTACTACATGCAATTAGGTGATTTTAACAGATGTAAAGACAGTGTACCTTTAAACCTGTCTTGTCTAATCCATCTGGAATTTAAATCTCATCCCATTGTCTGTCTAGGACTTTGAGTAACAAAATGACTTTGCGCATGATACAGAAATGGTTCCTGCTCTTGGAAGTGTTTCCTTGTCTAGTTACAATGTTGCACTATTCCTTTTGTGCAGGGAAAATAATTGAGTTCCAGCCAAACTCAGTTTTTTTTCTTCTTCTTTCTTTGATCTTGTCTGTGATCGTGGGCATCTATTCATCGCACCCTGTTTTCAATCCCTGTATGTATATATATATATATATATATTTTTACCATTTTGCTATCATTCTGATATCTTAGTTTAGCCTTTTCTGTTTTTTGCTTGTGGATTTTTTTTTTCATTATGTCATTAGCTCATCTCACATAAATGGTCTTTTGCCGTCCAAATCTCTCATCTTTTCTGACTATCTGGGCATTTAATTAGACCTCTTTGACCCACTTTTCTTTCAGTCTGTGAGATAAAATCCTCTGTCACTCATTCACCATGTTTACTCTCCTTTCATGAGCTAACACTTAGCATGTGAGGTTTATTCCTAGCATTGTGGGATCACATTATAGCATGGCTAATGATCCATCTTACTCTACCTGACCTGTCAGGCTTTCTTCAGTATATGCCGAATGATAAACGTGTCCTTTAAGCACGTTTCCTACCTAATAATTTTTTCTCCATTATACAGTTCATTTTTCTCCACTAATTAGAGAGATGAGCTATGCTTCGGGTAAAAAAAAAACGATAACATCTGCAGCAGGCTCTGCTCATATAATGCAATACATAAACACTTCGCATCTGGGACTACTGCCTTGTTCTACAGTTATTTAAACCGCTTGCTATTTTGTAACTGAGCAATTCTGGGAAATGGAGCCATTTAAAGGGCAGGTGCTTCCACAAAAGATGAAACCAGTTGAATCAGTTCTATAATGACCATCTGCATGAAAAATAAAGTATAAGGATCAATGACACTTGTATATAGATAGATATTTAGCCCAACTGCTGCACAATATCTGAAGAAGAACACGCTAATAGAAGGGTCCTTTTGTTACTACGTATGTGATAACAGTGTAAAGCTCCCTTGTATCCACAGACCACAGGGGAGAGGTTCCATTTCATGACCCAATTGCAATGGATCAGATTTTCCTTCATGCGTCATGTTTTCCCTTTCATATTGTGAATATGGGGAGTATGCTTTTACTTACTAAGAGCTGGGATTTTTATTACAATGGCTATGTTCACTACACCTGAACATGTATGTAATAGATTTTAGAACCCAGGGATACTCACATGCGCGAAATTTATTAAAGGCGAAGTGATTGATCAATCAAATTTTTGATTGAAATTTCTTTTGAAATTCCAATTGAAATTTTGAAATTTCGCTCAAAATTTCAAAAATTCCATCGATCGATCAGTAAAATTTACGACTTTAATAAATTTTGCCCTCAGTATATACATTTTTTTCCATCACAACATAAAGCTTTATGACAAATCGTGACATCAGCAGGTAAGGTCAGCTTGGTTTTCCCAACCCTGCCTCTTTCTGATATTGTAGTGGAAACGTGATCCAATGTAGGTTTAGCGCCTGTTAAGACCTTTAAAAGTACTGTGTCAAACTTATCAAGCAATAAATTAAAATAAATAACAGTAAATTAATAAATTAGTGAATTTTCAGTCCAACAGATGAAAAAATAGTCCAAAGTTATTGATCTGTAACCGAAAATTAAAAGTCATCCGTAACCTGTAAGTTAATAAAAGAGCAAATCCTCCTGCATGCAGTCCTCAAAGGTGAGTCTGCCCGACCTAACTGGGCAGGGTCATCTTACTATCTCCACTGAGTTCTAATCATAGTCTCAAATGCCACTGTAGTCCAATCTTATTCTAGTGTATATTATTGCAAATTAAACATCAGGGACTCTAACTGTGAAGAGTTTAAGGACAATATCTGGCTAAGAAAGTCTTTGGCTACTTCTAGTATACCAACCATGGAGCTTAGCTTAAAAATGTATATGTATGTATGTATAATTTTATCTATTTTAGCATTAATTGCTGAGAACTACCCATACTGGACTCTGAGGATTCACTTGCATTCTCCAAGCCAGCAATATATTCTACATTGTTTTAATATCCCTATTACCCAGCAAGCACGTGGTATACAGGACCATCTCTAATCATACCTATAACCATCTACCTTATCTCATACAGTATACAATTAGCTCAAAGTTACAGAAATGTGATCACTAGCTCTCTGGAACTGAACAGTGGGTCTTAAGACTGTCATTACTACCCCTGCAGACTATTACTGTACTTACAAAAAACATAACCTAGGAGTTTTCTACAGTTCAAAAATATATGTTCACAGGGCCTCAACCTGTTCTATTCTAGCACAGAGCCATCTCCCTTCTTAAGGTTTAAAATACAGAGAGAGGACAAGTATATAAAGCAAAGCTGGGGCATAGAGGGTACTACCCCAGGAATTTCCTAAACACTGTCTACCAAAAAAACCTTACCATGCCACAGGCATAAAAAAATGAAATATATTCCAGAAATAACAACAGGAGGTATATATAGAATTGGTAGGGATGTGCAGATACTTATTAACACCTCCTTACATCTAATGCACTGATCAGAATGTTTTATTGCATCTGTCTCTTGAGATTGTGCTGCTGTTTAATATTATAATTCCACATCGAGCACAATGCTGAAATAGCATTTTTTTGGGATTAGTTTCTGTGCGAATTCTGGATTAGTGTTTCTTCCTTAGATTTGGCTGCAACTTGCTGCTTTGCTGAAACACAAATACAAGGAGGTAAATGATGGGAAATTTTATACACCGGGGGAATAAAGGAATTACACATGCCTGACAAGTAAGATTATGTTTTGAGACAATGTAACTAATTAGAATAATAATTCTTTCTAGTTTACTAATCAAATAGATTCCCTGCATAACCAGTGAGTAGTGGGATGTGAGCAGCTTTACCAAATAGTTTCTAAAGTTAATAAAATAAAATTCATAAACAATGGTTATAAATTAGTGAGGAACAAAAAAAAAAAAGCTGCTACAAAAGATCCTGCTTAATATAATATTTGTATTTGTATAATATTTGTATTCAAGAACAGATCTGCCACCTGACATAATTTTAGATGTTTCTAACCAAATCTGAATGCAATCCATTACTCTTAGGGGGGTTATTGGTCCGAATTGTTGCATAAAGGTGTGAATTTGCCATTTTCCCATATTTGGGTATTTAGCAAACCCTGGGATGTGACAAATTCACTAGCTAACGACAGTCACACACTACACAATATATATGGGTGAAATTTACTAAATTAAAAAAGGTTGATTATACCTATTTGAGTTTATCCCCTGTAGACCTCGGCTGTTCGATCGGTAAATATCGATAGATATTTTTTGACTGATTTTTACAGATCAAAACTTTTCAATCGGATTCTTCAATGGAAAGTATTTTGTATTGTAAAGTATGGCTAGTTTTCCATCAAAGAATCCGATAAATAATTTTATCAAAAAGTTTCAATCGGGCAAAATCAGTAGAAAAATATCAATTGATATTTACTGATCGAACAGCCGAGATCTACAGGGGATAAACTCAAAAACACGAAATCAGCCTTTTTTGAGTTTAGTAAATTTCACCCAATAGAGTGCTACTGACATGGTTGCAACTTCACTATGGGAATACTGATGTGGTTGCAAATTCACTATGGAAATTCTCTGTTTAGTGAATAAGGAGTAGAGAATCAGAGTGTAGCAACCCAAACTGATGAGAATTAACTTCGACAGCTGAATTCTCACTTTGTTAAATAACACTGTTTTTGTTAAAATGGGTAGCCAGGTGAGAAAATCCAAAACTGTGTTTTGTTCACTCTCTACTAATTGTTGTGTGTTCTAAGGGCTCCACCTACTGAACAAATAGAATACAGGAACCACATGTTTGTAACTAATTCTGCTAGAATAATAAGTAAATTTTGCACCAGATACGGAGTTTCTGGGGAAATCCTTAAATTCTCCAACTAGCATCTGCAGATAGTAGATATGCCATATAGTGCCCAAAATCCAGCAAATCCTTGCCCATCATTGCCCCAACCAACTAATCAAATTTGCCCCACACATTAAGTTCCACTCCATTATGATGCAATTTGCATTATAAAACCCCACCCCCAGGTAAACAAAGGAAGGGAAGGGAACATGATCTCCAGGTATTAGTGCCATTATATGATTCTAATTGTTGTAGCTCCCCTAAGAGGTGATAGGACAGGGATAGCTATTTAGGTAATATTTTACCCCACCAAACATATTAGATGGTTTAGTACTCCAGGGTGTCTCAGCCTTTACTGACAGACAGACACCTGGAATAGGGAAATCAGTAATAAGGCTTAAGGTTAAAGACTTCAGATGTGAAAGTCAGCCCTGGAGATTCCTGAGGGAGAAATTGTTCCTGGTTCCTGCTTTGGTTTACTTAGAATTCTGAAGAAGAATTATAAAGAAACAGGTGGGCATTAACTGTAGACTGCACACCTACTGATTATTCAAGCCTTTCATTCAAATCCCGGCTTAAGATGCCAAAGTGAACTGCTGAAATGATGCAGAAAGAGAAGGAGATTCTAAAATAAAGTGCATATAAACTGAAAAAGAGATGAAAATAATGTTAAGAAAATGTTACAAAATCATTTATTTATCAGAGGCAAATAACTGTTAAACACCGGACTGTTCCTTTAAAGACGGAAGGGCTGAAAGTACAAATACAATCCTTATTGCCTTGCTCATTCTACATAAGAAGGATGAAATCAAGTGAGCAAAGCTTTTCTGCGGCATTAACCAATAGCGTGTGTTGTTTTTATTTGGCACAATTATACTGTAATTGTTCATTGTTAAAATCCTATTAGAGTTGTGCTGTGTAACCTTGCAAAGAGCCTGTGGCTGATGTACAAGTTGAGTGATATCACAGCTCTCGCTTTATCTGTTGGGAAGCAGATTTGTGCCTAGCAGATTCTTGGCTTGCGCAGATGAATAAATAGGATTGGAAAGTTTGGAACCTGCATGGTGAGAACTATGAAGATTAAAACAAGGGAAGTGATTTAAGATTATTTATTTGACTGCGTATTGACTGAATAAGCAGAGCCCCAAAACTGACCTCCATCCATGCCCAGGTTTCTGCTGTAAAGATTAAATGCACTTAGCTATATTGGACCCGTTCATTGCAATGCTGAAGATATTCCTTCGGAATATCTGCTAATGATGATTAGTTTCTGGAAACAACAAAAAAAGAGAAAGAAGCTCTCATTAAAGGTGCACAATGCATGATGATTAGTTTCTGGCGTGATGGGCACGTTGGTTTTCAGATGATGCAATTCTGCAAATAAGAACTGGAGAAAATGTTTTCTGCTAAAGTTTATTGTAAAGATCGGTTTATGGTAAAGGACGAAGAGTCAGAGATGCCATAGATCTCTAGAAGATAGCAGGGCTAATACTCTTCCCTTAGTTAAGCCTGTAAAGAAGACAATGTAGTCTGGAAAGCACATGGTTTGATGTAATGGGAGAAACAGACTTCAGCAAGCAGTACCAGCAGTACCAGTAAATTTAGCAGTACAGTGAGGAATAGGTCACATGGACGTCATTACTTGCTCATTCAACACTTCTCTGATCTTGTGATTTTTTTTTTTTATTGTATGTTTAAAGCATTGTCCCTGGCAATAGTGATATTCACTCAGAGAAAGGGGGCTAAATACAGAGGTTTTCTCCTATAAGGACCCTTATAAGAACAGTCAATACCGTGGTAGTGAGAGGGCTGCATAGTAGAGATTGTGACTGAAGCAGAGTAGAAGGTTCCCCTACAACAACTTTACACATCTTTCAGTAATACAAGCATAGGACACTCATACAAAAAGGGTATGCTTTACTATATACATTTATATTTTCCACCTCGCACTTTACACAGAATACTATTTTAAAACAGAGTTTTAATTACATTTTGGAAACTTGAACTATTCATCCAACTGCAGCACCTTGAAATGTTCATGGGAAATGTCCATCTTTAAAGGGATGCTTAAAATAATGTGTTCCTGTGCCTGCCTATCCTGTATTAATAGTGTTTCATAAATTATAAATAAGATACCAAAGATATTTAGCCTGCCCAAACTCAAAAATACCCTCTAGGGACATATTGGGGTATAATGTTTGGTTGGGCTGTTGAAGCCAGCACTGCCTATATTTCTGCTATAATTGAATAAACAGTAAGGAGACTGTGAGCTATGCTAATAAATGTTATTTTCCTTCCCCCAGCCTTGCAGCTGTTAGCAGCATTCTGTATAAGAGATCTACATACCCTAGAGGGAAGCTTGCCCAGGGCAGGTTGAGCAATGCATTATCATGCCCTTCCTGGTCTGTGGCTGAATGAAGGATTTGGGTCATTGCAGACACATTTATAGGAATAACGTCCAGAAAGGAGGACAATTCTATCAAGGGAAGTTCAACAACAGGAGCAATTGTTAACTGATATCCATTAACCCATACCAACCAATCAGCAAGAACAGTTATAGAGAGCATTCCTTCATTTTCGCTACAGGCTTCATGTAAACAACCATTTAACATACAGTAGATGTTCAGAATATGCAGTGTTAGCAGGAACATAATGTCCAATACCTCAGCTCCGGGGACTGGTCATTCATCTATTGTGTCACTAGAAATCTGTGTAGATGTTGCTAGGTCCCATGGTGTAGAGAACCAGGTTCAGTTGAGGGACATGCTATGTTATACACAATCAATGGAATTCATCAACAAGACAGTTCTTACTGTGGTCTAGTAACCTATAGCAACCAATCAGAAATTGTCTTTCCATATTTTGAAAAACAGCAAAATGGAGTGTGCACACTAATGGAATAATCATTATAAAATAATAGGTGCTGCTATGAAGGACCAGATAAATAGTGGAAGCAACCAAAGGAAAAGGGGGTCCTCATGAAAAACGTCACACATGCTAATATTAGAAAACAGTGCTTTATCTTTAATGTAAACAAAAAGTATATCATACAAACATTAAATAAAATCAATTAAAAAGAAGCTAAATGCTCCATAGACAGTAGGCCTTTCCTTATTCTGTCTCATCTGTAGCAGTGAATGTTAACTGCTGATTGGTTCCCCTTATAGCATTGTCCTCTTCCCTGATAAATTATCAGGACTAACCGTTCATAAAGACAAGATTATTCCCTTCTCATCTAGTCTTTGTAATCAGGCTGGGGCAGATGACTGAAACCATTTTTGGCTTCCAAAAAAGTTCTTTTCAGACAAATATTTGTTGATATTGGAAAAAAAAAAAATATATAGACACTGGTAAACAACTGAAATGTTGAAACGGGTTGAGAATATGAATTTAAAATTGTAAAATGCTAATTCAGCCCTTTTATGACTATGCCCCAAATATCGCAGCGTAACTCATTATGAGCAAAGTGCATCAAACAGGTCATTTTTCACTGGGTTGTAGTTGCCCTTTAAAAGCAGTAAATAAACTGATAAGTGAATAAAATAGTACTGATGCTGAAGGATAGTTCCATACTTTTGTAGAATAAAAAATTATGTGTTATGAATCATATGTTTTTGAAAATGACTCATAATCCACATAACTGTAAAAGGAATATGCGTAATTATAAATACATTAACATATGATTATGAAAATAACTTCTCAAGGAAAAGACTTTTGAGCTGATTTTTCAGGCCTTTGCTGGTTTAGTATAATTTTTTTTTGAAAGAGACATCATTCTGAATCGCTGAATCAGTCGAGCTATAATGTAATTATATAAGATTCTTTTAAAGGAGAACTAAAGGCTCTTTAATATTAGTGATGATTCGTAAACGGGAGAAGGGGGAAATATTTACCAGTAGGGGTTTAATCCTTCAGTGCTGATTTATTCTGCTCTTGACCTTGCCATCCTCTTCATTTCCTGTTCCTGTGT
Organism: Pipa parva; assembly: GCA_019650415.1. Lineage (NCBI taxonomy): Eukaryota > Metazoa > Chordata > Amphibia > Anura > Pipidae > Pipa > Pipa parva. The sequence goes on along the minus strand of WMED01015072.1, from coordinate 3,549 downwards.
GATGTCAGTGAATGGAGCAAGCGCATTAGCAGGATTCTGATGTAAAACTGCTGCTGTGACTGCTCAATTTTCTAAGTTACACAGGAATAGCACTTTGAGGATTGTATTTCCGAAAAAGGTGTTATTTTACTATCTGCCAATAAATAGTGATGATAGTGATTAGTGATGTCCCTTTGAAATGTAGTTGAACTGCTTGTGATTTCGTATTTGTTAATGTAATGAGGGGCACCTGAAGGAAGATTGAAGCTGTTGCCAACATTAAAAGGAATTTTTTTTTTTTAAATGCTATTTTTGGGGTAAGTTTACTCATGGTTAGGATGCGTGCACACCAGGGTTTGATTTATGTGTTTATTGCACAGTTGGACCATATCACAAACACATATAAACACACATACAGAAATAAGTATAATGTAGAAATGCAGTGCTGTGCACATCTGTTTAATTTTCCATTATACAATTTGTTCATTTACATTAGTTTTTTTCAGATGCTTCATGTATGAGATTTATAAGTTTAATGGGGTAATTCATCAACAGGAACAATCATTTACAGAAGTCTAGTAACCCAATTAGAATTGTCTTTGAGACTCCTACTTTCCCTCTAACGTTTTCCCTCAGGGTGTTATTCACTAAGGTGCAAATTCGACTGTTGAATTCGCAAACAAAGAATTCCCATAGCAAATCCGTGACAATTTCCCTACTGTAAAGTTGTGACAATTTTTAAATGTTAAGATTGTGACAATTTTCCCATTATAAAGATGTGACTGCGACAGTAGCAGCCTATTGCGACTGTCTTTATTTGGCAAATGCACACCTATACGCAACAATTTGAACTTTAGTGAATAACCCCCTGAATGCTAACTTCTGATTGGTTTCTATGGGTTACTAGACCTGTAGAAAGACTGCCCCTGTTGATAAATTCCCCTTTTAGTGAATGTATGTACATTAACAAGTTATGTGTGCTTATTATATGCCTTTAATAACATTGACACTGTAGCACTATTAGCAATAAAAATGGTGTGGGGTACTGCTCTGTGTTACATTAACTCTTGAGGACAAAATTTTTAAACTTTGAGAAATTCGATTTCGACCTTCGCGAGTTTTATCATTGTAAAAAAACAGGTGCCTAACAGAAAATTCAATACTTTTTGAGTCATTTTTACCAATTGAAACTTTTCGATTGATTTTTTCAACTGGATTTTTCGCTGGAAAGGTAGCCATACTACTAATGTAAAATATGGCTTCCTTTCCATAGAAAAATCCGACCGAAAAACTCAATTTAAAAGTTTTGATTGGTAAAAGCGCTCGAAAAGTACCGATTGCCATTTTTCCGACCGGGCACCTGTTTTTTTTTTTTTACGTCGATAAAACTCGAGAAGGTCGACTCGAAATCAACTTTTTCGAGCTTCATAAATTTTCCCCGCAGTTCAGGCTCATTCAGGTCAAAACTATCTGAATCTAAAAAGCTCTGAATTTCACAAGCACAAAGTCACAAGGGGCTCAAAAATTTGCCAAACCTCACCAGAGGAGCCTCATATCACAATCTAATTTTCCACCTAGTCCTGGCACATGAGAGAAGCTTTCTTGATCCTTTGGAATTAGCCTTGGATTTCCTCTCGTTTATGAAAATGTTGCTTTGCTCTGGAATGAATTTAGAAGTCATAAGCAGTGTTTACAGTGTTTCAGGTTGATACATGTCCAGTAGTATAATGATATTGCTACCCATTACATACATAATACATTATTCCCTTCAGGGGAGATCTGCCTTGGCTGTACCGATTCAAGAAACATTGCAGTTTGAAATCAAATAACCATCTTGGGCTCTGAGCGCTACAGTGATTATGCTTTAAATGATAGATCATATTTTCCGATTCATCTGAGACTTTTTTTTTTTCCAAGCCATTGCCCTGTTCTTAAAGAAAATCTCATATTACTTCATTATGAAGTAAGTAATAGAGGCAAGATTTGAAAGCGTTTCATTCAAAGCTAATAGATTTTTTTTTTGCTAATGAGGTCCATTGGAAAAGGCAGTAAGTATTGTCGAGACTCCACACCATTTCCAAAAAACAGTTTTAAAACAGTTATGCATTTTAGGTGATTACATTATACCAATATTCATTCATGTATACCTGGATAATGTTTATATGTTATTGGTTAACCCCTCTACACACAGAATGTCCTACCAGTCTTCAGCTTGCAAGGCATTAAAGTGTACTAGTTAACAGCAATGTTAGCTAGCAAGGGACAAGTGTAGCTAAATACTCTTTAGTGATTAGCTAAATACATAGCATTTTGCTGGCATGCTTTAATTGTTTTTTTTTTTAAGGTTCCCTATCCGACTTATACATCTTCAAATCGACATATGTGGGTCAGTTAGGCTCCTCTAATTGGATCTTCTGAAACACAACCTCAGAAAAAACAAAGCAATGGAAGGAGCCACAAAATAAATATTTACACTGATCTGAGCCCTCCATTTTACCACATCAACATTCAGGAAGACAAGGGTAGCTAACAAAATACTTATTATTACAGTGATCGCTAAGTGTGATCTACCATACTAATCTACTGCTACCTTTAACCCAGGACAATTTTAGGGAGTACATTGGATGTTAGCATGTCTTTATATGGTCATGTAACTCATCAGTGAATGTTAATATCCTTATAAATTAAACATTTAAAAAGTTGCCATCCAAGAGTTTCTTCATCCAATTGAGCTTGAGGTTCTTGAATAGACAGTAGGCTTAAAATGTGTGTTTTTGGGGCAAGGAGCTGATTTAAACTGGACTCCCTGTGTTATGAAGTTATATTCCTTCAAGTAAAGCACTGTTTATTACATTTTTGCATTACTGTAGTTATTTTGATATTATCTGAAAAAAAAATACTGTGATTTGTTGTTTTAATAAAAACGGACCGCAGCCTTTTACGCTTTTTTAGCTAAGATGTGATCTGGGTTTTGTTCAGTCTGAAAAAGAAGCATAGGGTGGAAAATTATACAACCTTGAAACTGCAAATGTCAAGAAATACTTATGAATAAGTCAAGGGGAAATCATTTTAGCTCTAGTTTGCTGGCAATGTTGTAGGACCATATGGCTGAGTTCTGTGTTCTTTACACATATTTTCTCAATAAACCACAGGTAGGCCAGCAGGCTTAGTTTGAAAAGATTCTACAGTTATTTTACAAATGATTAATATTTGTTCAAATATATTTGGAACGCAAAATAGGAAACAGAAGAGATGGTACCACTGAAAACTGTGCTTAATAAATCAGGTCTACTGTGTAATGAACCTGGTGAATAATCATGGATTAGATCTGGATGAGTTTAAATGATGGGTATCAGTTGGACCATGAATATAAGGACGTGTCCCCACTACCAACTTTGCCCCTTGGGGATGGTTCAGTTCTTTTTTTCTGATGGGTAAATTTGGTACTTTTGTTAGAATCATACACAATGCTAAGATGATTTCTTCATTGATACAGAAGTATCAGGGCAAGATGAAAACATTTGTAAGATTTAAGTTAATCTGTACATTATAATGCTCTTATCGCTAATC
>WMED01015071.1:548-13789 GCA_019650415.1 Pipa parva | reverse complement strand
TTACATCATCTGAGGAACGTTGAAAGCCGGCAGAGGAGGAGGAGGTAAGAGGGAAGAAGCTGCATACATGGGAAAGAGCCGCATACAGCCTATTTGTGTGCAGTGCGTTCTTTGCCATGCATGTGGCATTCTTCCCACGGCACACCTGACCAGGCGCCGCGGCACACTGGTTGAAGATCACTGCTCTAAACAAACTTTAGTGCAAAATAACACATATACTGAAGGACATGTGGGTGTAGGAAATTCAGTCTGTCCTACAGAACTGATTTAGGACACATTTATGAAGCTATTGTAATCATGTGGTACTATTTGATCACAGTAATATTATTTTTGTTGTAAAACCTACTTTTCATCTTCTGCTACTGAAATGTTTTAAATTCTATTTCATGTCATTTATATAGATGACACCTAGCTTGCAAAATTATCCCTCATAGCCAATAAATGCATTTAATAAGCTATACCCCCTTTTCTTGTGAATGCGAGTATCAGATTTTCACCTCCTGATCTGATCCTCATTTTGTTGTTCAATCTGCCAATCCCTGGACTGGCAAGCTGTTCCTTTCTGAATCTGATTTAAAGTATTGCTACTTTCTCTAAAATTACAATGTTTAACATATGCTGGGAATAGAACAGAAATATTTTTGCCTCAGCATGTTCTCCTGAACCTCACAGCTCAGTGTTTCAACTTCAGCTATAGAAGGTCTTTCTTACAGTAAAAGCAATCAAGTTATATAATTCTCCCCTGAAAGATTTTGTATTGACAGACAGATTAGATACATTGATGAAAGCATTAGACACCTAGTAAGTAGGAAAGCATTGGCAAAGGCAATAGGTATTATTACATAGTGTAGTGCAGTGTTTTTCAACTTTTTTTCTTCAGGGGAACCCTTTGATGTAATAAAATTTCTGTCGGAACCCCTAGAAACCCGGAAACCCTAGAAATCGCATAACGTGTGTGATGTCACTGATGTCTACATACCCGACGGAGCACCGAGGATGAATCCAAGGCTGAGATCTCTCTCTGATGAGCTGAGTAATGATGTGGTCTCTGTCCCTGCTAACAGTGATCGCTGTCAGATCACTGTTAGCAGGGACAGAGATCGAATCATTAGCTATCGGCATCATTACCCGGCTCATCAGAGAGAGATCGATGTGATTTCTCTCTGATGAGCCGGGTAATGATGCCCATCAACCAGTGTGTTGCGGAACCCCTGGGTTGACCTTGCAGAACCCTTGGGTTCCACGGAACCCCGGTTGAAAATCACTGGTGTAGTGTGTAGGTTGAGAGACTGTCCTAGTTGCCATTTTGAAAGAAATACATTCCTTTAAGGCAAATAATAGAATAGTTTGACTGTTTTATTGCTGTTTTTTTCTTCTCTACAAATGTTTTCTTCTTTCAATATATTATTATCTCAGCACACCCTGCCTTCACTGCTACCTTGACTGATTGGATAGATGAAACATGCTTTGGATCTTCCCAACTTTTCAATACCAGACCTCCACAAATGTACTCAATGGGGTCCCACCACCACCATGACTCACAATTGGACTCATCAATACTGATGAGGGTTTGCTATAAGTTGCCAAATATAACAGAATCCATAGAAGATTTGCTATTAGGACAAATAAATGCGGAGCAAAACACAATGAGGTAGTAATATTGGGGGACTTCAACTACCCAAATATAAACTGAAACCTGTAGATCCCATAAAGGAAAGAAGTTTTTGTCAGTAGCTAAAGATCTTTCTCAACTGGTGCAGGAACCAACAAGAGTGATGAAGGGGGTTCCAGTTGACCTTTAATGGAACTTACTGTTATGGGGCCACTAATACTTTAGAACTTAAAAAAGGCTAAATTCAATCTGCTTAGGATGTTGTTATTATCATTGCACTGACTGGGACAATGTTCTCAATAACAAGAGTACAGATAATAAATACAATATTTTAAACAAATTTTCAATAATTCATTGTGAGAGGTACATACTGTATCTCATGGAAATGAAAGAGTGAGAAAAAAACTATGTGAATGAATAAGAATGTAATAGGGTTATAAATGCGGAAGCCAGTATAGAAGCACTACAAAGGTATAGAGTTCAAAATAAATTATTTAAAAACAAATTAAAGCAGTTAACCTGGAGAGTACTGTGTAGCTGCTCCCCTACCCCTCGCTTCCTCATACTATATAGCTGCTCCCCCTCCCTTCCTCATACTATGTAGCTGCTCCTCCTCCCTTTTTCATACTGTGTAGCTGCTTCCCTCTTCTCCTGTTCCATCATGTGTAGCTGCTTCCCTCTTCCCCTGTCCTATACTGTGTAGCTGCTCTCCCTCTTGATTCCACTGCCCAATCCTGTGAAGTTGATCCCCCCCATACCTTGTAGATGCTCCTTCACTCCTTCACACAGTGTTTCCTCAGCGCTTCCTTCTGTTGTCACTCATTAGCAGCACTGTAGTAATTGGTTAAGGGAAGGGAGTGGGCAGTTCTAAGAGACCAGAATTACATCACTTCCCTCTCTGATGATGATTCCCTGATTCCCTGTACTTGCTTCAACTGCATAAGTGCTGCAGACACTGACCACTGCCTTTGGAGTGATTGGGGAAGAGACAGTGTCCCATACCACAGTGTCCCATACCAGTTAACTGATTGTGCAGGTATCTTATAAAAAAAAACAGGAATCTGCATAGGCTTCATTGTTTATTAAAGGTACACTATGTTATATGTTTTTTTGAGACTTTAGTGTCCCTTTAAGGAAAGCAATTAATCTTTTACATCACATGCATTTGCTTGCCTCTACATCTATCTTATTATATTTAGATGCACAAAAAGTGTTTGACAGATTAGACTGGACATATACAGTATTTTTGCTGTGTAAGAGAAATTTAATTTTCCATTTTCCTTCATGTATGAATTTGGCAGCTATATCATTAACCATCAGCTAACATCATAATGTTACATCAGAAGTAATCTCAATTCAATGGGGTGCTAGACAGGGTTGCCCTCTTTCTCCATTCATTTTTGTACTATCTTTAGAACCAGTAGCACACCATAGTAGGAACAATGTAAATACTGTTTACAGTAGATTGCATTGCAAGGGAATACAGGTAAACTCAGTAGATTATAAAATAAGCTTATTTGAAGTTGATATTTTACTCACCATCTTGACCTCTAGCATTACAATTCTAAACTTATTTAACACATTATCTAACTTTCAGAACATACCAGGCTATAAGATTAACTCTTCTAAATCTTTCTCTATACATATGCCACATTCAGAAATCCAACATCTACAGCTAAATTTTCTTTATAAATGGCAAACAGATTTCATACTTAGAAATTCAATTAACATCTTCATACAAAACATTGTATCAGGCCAATTACCCCCATTATTAGCAAAATTAAAAACAGGTTCAAATCACTTGAAGCACATACAATATTTCATGGTTTGGTCATATTGCAGCAATCAAAATGACTTTACTTCCACGAATAAATTATTATTTCTCCTTTCTTCCAATTTCATTCCCAGAAAAGGCAGCCCAATCATTTCAACAGGAAATCTTAGTTTTTATTTGGCAAGGTAAAAGACTTAAAGGGCCTCATTGACTAAAGTCTGAATTCAAATGTCAAATTCACTTCACTATATTTAGTGTTGCATTGGCAAAATAGACACAAATTCACTTCTCACTGTTGACTAAGTGGAGAATATAATTGCTGAACAGCATTAATTGCTGTCACATGCGTAATGTGGCATAGTCAGTCAGATAGAAGTAGGGTGAGATGTCATGTGGAGTGAGGCGAATTTGAGAAGTTAAGATCAGTGATGTCAATCTCATCATATCCCACTAACTGTATTGTGTGAATATTCTATTTCATGTCACCTTTTCCCTAAGTCATATTGTCACTTAGTCACAGTTGCCATTGTCACTTTTGAATGAATATTTGCCTTGCGTATCATGGTAGCCCTGTCATCACCCCCCCCCCCCCCCCCCCCCCCCCCAATTCGCCAGTCTGAAGTGGTGAAATCAAACAAGTGAATTCAATTGTTCACCAATCACATTCATGCCTTCGACACACTCCTCTGTGTAGTCAACAGTAGTAACACCTGTGCACGAGGAGGCAGAATGATGTGAAGAACTCTGCAAGATCGTGACTATGGTAGTCATCTGAATTGGTTGCGTATTCGCCACTTCCCAGAGTTTGCTCAATAAGAGAATATGGGGAATAGGTGCAAATTCATAGCTCTATGTGACTATTCAGTCAATGAAGCCCCAAGAATTCAAGCTGCAGTATTAAATAAACCAAATTAACAAGGAGGCCTGGAGCTGCCACATATTTTTAGATACTTCATTGCTAGCAGATTAGTAGTAATAGTACAAACCCACAGATTGCCAAAACCTATTTGTGGGAAGCAGATGAGAATTTATTGGCTCCATATAATATATCAGATTTATATCTGATAAGACATGGATAAAATTCTGGGATTCAGCAAATAAATCTTCAATATGTGCTATCATCAAAGAAAGGGCTTATAAGTTAATTCCCCGATGGTATCTTACACCCAACAGAATAGCTAAGATATATAAAGACCCATCAATGTCTCAATGCTTTTTTCTGTATTTGGTGGGATTGTAACATAACACAAATATTTTGGAATAAGGTAACCAGTTTATTGCATAAAGTGCTTCAAATTGAAGTCAATGAAGAAAGGTGTCCCAGCTGTGTGTCTTAATACAGACACACTGTTTCCAAGTGTATCCACCAATACATGAATCAAACTCCAAATGAACAAAGGCACTAACAGTATGCGTAACGTGAAGGTAGTGAAACTACACCAAATTTAATATAACTTTATCATGACATGTTTCGGGCCAAGTGAGCACTTTCTCAAATGGCGTCACTTAACTGCAGAAAGAAGTATTCTAGCTGCGCATTGGAGAAAAACAAGTCTGTCTCATGTGTACCTGATCATTTTGAAAGTGAATTGGTGATAGAACAGATCAGAGCTAAATTATATGAACATAGCTATGATGAAGAATTATGTTACTTTGGAACTGCTTCTTAGAGGTTTAGAATATTAAAAGTAATACTGTTGAAGTTGTGTGAACTACTTTTACTCCCTCTTTTCTTTTTTCTTTTTAACTATTGAGATAGATGACTTCTTCAGTAAGAAAATACACAAAAAGAATGATATGACTTTATATTCTATAAATAATGAAAAACACCAAGATAGGTCAACTAAATGTTTATTTCATCTCTCAGTGCAATACATGCAATTGTAACTAAACATATAATATTGACTCAATTACAAATGAAAAACTAAGACCAACATTTTTATGAATCAGTTGTAACGGTTAAATGGCTTTAATAAAAAAAAGGTTTGTGACTTGTCTTACTTTCTTTAGCAATCTACCTCTTATTATACATTATGCCTTTCTGCAAATGTTATAAAATTCTTTATCAATTTCAAATGATGAAAGTCTATAAACAGTATATTACTATGTACCTTTTACTTTATACCCTATGTAAAATCCCCACAACCTTCATTAAGCTATATTTTCTACAATATATTCATTAAAAATTGCAACCATTTATAATATAATATAACATCTTATCATAGACTAAAGAACGATCCAGTAAAATTCAACATTCATTTGAGACTAGTCATATTTTATATCATACTTCATCATGGTTGAATTGGCATTTGCAATATTGGATACTGTGAAGGTGCCTTTTTAATAACATTACATTATGTTAGACAGAGCATTAACCGTATAGGTCCAAAGAGGTTGTGCATTCGATGCAGATGTTTAAAAAGGAAAAATAATGCAGAACAATTAAAACATTATACAAGTTATTTAATTTATCCACAAATCAGACACAGTGTTTATGATATTTCATAGACGTTTTTCCTCCATAAAATTGCAATAACATTCTTTGATCTCTCTGTAAATGCAAATCTTTGAATTACATGCTCTGATTTGTGACACAACCTGCTAAAGATAGGCTTGTTACTCATTCAGTTCTGAAGGACACTTTCAGATGACAGTGCATCCATGAATCTCTGGGGCTAAACATTTTTCTTTTTTTTTTTGCTGCTGCACTTTCTGCCATAGAAAACTGGCACAGAACCAAAAAAAGACAAGGTTAATTATCCAGAAGATCAACTATTTTGTATCAGGTTACAGTTGTCTAATGCTATTAAGTATCTTTGTGTGTGACTTTCAAGACCATGGCTGTGTCATACTTGGCTTATATTATTAATATGTTTTATCTTTTTGGGATGAGGTTTGGTTGGAACTGCTGTGTTGACAGTGGGAGCAGAGAGTTTATCTGACAGATGATATCCCCATGAATTAGACAGTCTCCCATATTTGTTACTGTTAACATTTTTTAAAAAGACAAGCTATTTTTTTATATGAAGGAATAAACTGATATTATGTAGCTTTACTTCATGTGGATAATGGCTCCTGGTTGGGTTTAAAAGAAGGATGGATACCTTTATTACAAGAAAAAACATTTCTAGCTATGATTATTAAATGAATTCAATTACTTTTGTCTAGAAATTACTCTGGTGACAAGCAATGGCATTTTCTCTTGAAAGGTTGAATAGGCAGTTGACCTGCCTAAAGATATTTTTATCCTTAAGTTGGGTCAACATCAAAATATTATTTCAAAGGTTAAACTTCATGGAAGTATTTTTTTTTTAACCTCACCTTCTGTGTTACAGTGTGTGAAGCCTGACACATTATTCTAGGTTAGCTCATTTTATTTAATGCGTGCGGCAAGTTACAGTTCCTGCAACTGAGAGTATACCCAGTGACCCCACCTTCATGAAAATGTATGTAGGATAGTCCTAACAGTAAACAGTCCTACAGCACATATAACAACAATGAATTTATTGGTATATAATGATACCCTTGGATTTCAGTATAAAATAAAAGTCTTCTTTCACACTGTCAACTTTACATGTCCACATGGAATGATTTGTGTGCAGACATAGCCTTGTTTCAGACAATTGTTCCATGTACCATGTAATGAATGACTAATCTGGGAAATAAAAATAAAGCTGTCAGATAAATCTCTAGGACAGGATGGCAGATCTGAGCTACTTAAAAAGCCCTGGCATTTACTGATACCCTTTCATGTTCCCTAACTTTTTCCTGTGAGACTGCAAAGGTATTGAATTCCCTATAACCTGAGGCAGATGACACACCAAGCCGAGTAGGGATAGTCAAAACTAGTAAAGGTATGGGCAAGCAGGGGAGAACCTTACAAAAAATAACAGGCCAAAGGCCCAAACCAGGAAATCAGATCTAGGGGGATATTTACTAAAGTCAAAACGTTTTTCGAATAGTTATGGCTGGAGAAACAGCCTATTTTTATCAATATTTTCTTTTTAGCCTATTTACAAAGTGTTTACCTCCGATTGGCATATCCCATTATTCACTAAAGAGTTGGTCATGTGACTTAGCCACAATCGAAAAAGTTTTCCCATTGAAAAAGAATATAGATTTGAAATGGAAGGTAAAAGAAACACTGCTAAGTGTGCCACTGTCAACTGATTGATAATGGCTATTATAAAATGTGATCAAGTCTCAAACAAACGCTCATAACAGACTGACTAGAAACAATGGCAGAAGGTTATGGACAAAATGGCAACATTTTTTATGAAACATTGTTGCTAACTCATACCCCAACCAAGAAATGTTGCAGATAACACTCTAGGCAAAATTTACTATAACCAAAAATAATGTTTTTTTTTTTAACTTTTTGCCCATTTCTTGGATGAAAAATGGCTGAACAATGCGGGTGAAAGGTCAAAAATGTAATTTTCAGCTGATTTTCAGGTGAAATATATAGCCACTGTTTATATATAGGGTTGTACAATGAAACTGAAACACCTGTCATTTTAGTGTGGGAGGTTTCATGGCTAAATTGGACCAGCCTGGAGGCCAATCTTCATTAATTGCACATTGCACCAGTAAGAGCAGAGTGTGAAGGTTCAATTAGCAGGTTAAGAGCACAGCTTTGCTCAAAATATTGCAAATGCACACAACATTATGGGTAACATACCAGAGTTCAAAGGAAGACAAATTGTTGGCACACGTCTTGCTGGCGCATCTGTGACCAAGACAGCAAGTCTTTGTGATGTTTCAAGAGCCACGGTATCCAAGGTAATGTCAGCATACCACCAAGAAGGACGAAACACATCCAACAGGATTAACTGTGGATGCAAGAGGATGCTGTCTGAAAGGGATGTTTAGGTGCTAACTCCGATTTTATCCAAAAAACATACAGTAAATCCACAGCTGCCCGAATCATGGCAGAATTAAATGTGCACCTCAACTCTCCTGTTTCCACCAGAACTGTACTTCAGGAGCTCCACAGGGTCAATATACATGGCCAGGCTGCTAGAACCAAACCTTTGGTCATTCATGCCAATGCCAAATGTCAGTTTCAATAGTGCAAAGAGCGCAAATCTTGGGCTATGGACAATGTGAAATGTGTATTGTTTAGTGATGAGTCCACCTTTACTGACTTCCCCACATCCAGGAGAGTTACGGTGTGGAGAAGCCGCAAAGAAACGTACCACCCAAACTGATGCATGCCCAGTGTGAAGCATGGGGGTGGATCAGTGATGGTTTGGGCTGCCATATCATGGCATTCCCTTGGCCCAATACTTGTGCTAGATGGGCTTGTCACTGCCAAGGACTACCGAACCATTTTGGAGGACCATGTCGCTGCACTTCACTGGGGGAATTCACATCAATTCGCATGACTTTTTAAGGCTTCGCATTCTACTTCTATTCAACTGACTTTGCCACATTAAAAGCCTCATTGTCAAAAGTTCAAATGGTTGCGTAGAGGTCTGAATTCACATTATTTTGCCACTTCCTCATGTTCACTTATTGAATAAACTCTGCAAAGTGGCGAAAACACAACCAACTTGGGTGTCTACAATATTTGCGATCTTATAGAGCTCTTTGCATCACTTTGCATGCGAGTGCACAGGTATTTTTTTCTATTGGCTAATCGGAGGAGTGTGTCGAAGGTGTGAATGTGAATAGGTGTACTGCTCTGAATTCATTTGTTTGACTTCACCACATCAGAGTGACAAATTGGGGGGTTGATGGCAGGGCTCCAGTGTCAAGGTGACAATGGTAACTGCGAATGAGTGACAACATGACCTAGGGACAAGGTGGCATAAAAATAGAATATTCACAGAATACAGTTAGTGGGATATGGTGAGACTGACATCACTATCCTTCACTTGTTGAATTCGCTTCACTCTGCATGACTTCTCATCCTACTTCTATCCACCTGACTACAACACACTATGCATGCTACGGCGATTGCCGCTGTCTGCTTGTTTGACAAATGTATTCTCCACTTAGTCAATGCTGAGAAATGAATTCACATCCTATTTTGGCGATGCGACTCAAATTGTAGTAAGGTGAATTCGACAGGTAAATTCACCCTTTTGACAATGAAGCCCTGAGTATGCGAATATATCTGTAGCAGTCCACTTGTTCAACATATCTATCCACAGCTTTTTAAATGAGAAGTGAAGTTGTGACTATTTTGGTGATGCGACTCAAATTGTAGCAAAGTTAATTTGACAGGTGAATTCAGACTTTAATCAATAAGGCCCTCAATATGGAGAATACATTTGTGAATTCACACCTTTCCGTGACTATCCCACCTTTCATGAATAATCCCCAAAGTCTTACAACTTTAAATTATGTCAGTTCTTAGTAATTGTGCAGCAAACAGCCAAATGATTGCAGCCCCTGAACCGAAGTACTCAGAATTCAAAGCTTTCACAATTGTGAGCCAAATGCACTTCTTGCTGATCCCTGCAATTCATAAAGCTTGGAAAGAAAATTAGTACTGAATTAGACTTCCTTCCAGTTTAATATTATTACAAAAAAAAAAGCCTACACACCACTGGTTAAGGTAAAAAAAAAGAAAAGCCACAAACATTTAATAATGCATGCACACTGATTATTCTAAACTGGTCATTTAGGACTGACGAAAGCAATCTGTAACAAAGTCATTGAATTTATATGGGTTTGCAACAAAAGGAAAGGAGAGGTGTGATGTGGGAATTGTACAGATTTGCAAAGAAAGCATAGTGTGCATAATCTGCTTTCTCTCCTGATTAGAAACCATTTCTCATTGTAAAACAAATGCTAGCATTCAGTGAGACACTGGAATGTTTCATCATGGAACTCAGGCAATCAGCTCTTTTGCAAACCTCCATCTAATAAATTTTTCCTTTCAAACAATTCCTCTTTAATGGCTTAGAGCAGAATAAACAAAAATGAAACAGCAAATGACTGCACCTCCAGCAGCAATTTTATTGAAGAAGGACAGAAGGGAGCAGGCAAATATTACAGTGACACAGAAAGGAATAGACCATTCTAAATACGCAACAGGCTTTTTTTCTTAAAGCACAATGACTATATCAAAACACAATGAACCGGGCTCATTAAACCTGTATAGACTAAAATAAGCTGATGAAAGCAAGGCATGCTAATTAATCAGATGTGAATAAAATTTATCAGCTTTCCAGAGTTCATGCTGGTGGCATGCCTCAGTAGCACTATTCATTTTTGATAAAGCACCAATCTAGTAGACATGTCATGAATGCTATGGACATATTGGTATTTAGAAACTGTATTCATGCACCCAGTATTTATGTCATGGATTTCTGGAGCTGCTGGTGATTAAAATCAAACCACTTTTTGTATTTATGTAGAAGCACATGCATGCAATGTATATGACTGTTGAATTCCTAGGCTGTTTATGATAGACCAGCTGTACCAGTTTCTAGTAAAAGGAAGAGTGTTTGTCCACCATGTTACTATGTAGCTCAGTAGTCTTATCAGATTCATTCCATGTTGCCAGTTGCTTTATTGAGTACCCAGTCACCAGTTTAATTGCTCAGGTCTCCCAATTATCTTGCTCAGTTCCCAGGTCTTTACTCTGAAATATGTACTCATATGATTTAAAAGAGAACAAAAATCCCAACCCAAAAAAGACAAAATCTAACCCTTTACTTAATTGTAATACATGACAGTCCATCTATCCCCTGGAACAGCCCTACAAACTAGCGTTTCTTTCTCTTGCCAGGGGCTGTCACATAACCTCTTCATTAAGCCTCCTCTACTGAACTGGCTGTGAATGTATGCTCTATGGTACTGCCTCTTTGGCCTTACACATGCACCTTACCATACTCTGTTGCATGTACCAGCTGTGACTCACAGTAAAAGCAAGTTTAGTGACACAGGGATGGGAGGTGGGCATTGAGGCTGTAAAACATGGCATCACTGATTGAAGAAAGCAGGGCAAAGTTAAAAAAGCTAGATAAACAGTCCCATTGATTTAAATAAATGAGAAGCTGTACATGTAGCTAAAAATAAATGTAAAGTTTAGCTAAACTAAACGATTATGGTAATTCTCTTGGCAATATATATGCTATAGCTAAAGTAGTTGTTGGCTTTATACAATAGGGTATTTTATTTTCTTGTATTAATACAAATATGTTTTAAATATCAACAACAACATATTCAAAATGAAGTACATTTGGGAAACTCTTTTAAGCCACTTCAAGGGCTTTAATATTTATAATGTAGGATTAGACTGGCAGGATTCTCTAGGTGACTGAGATGGCTAGATCAGTATAGTACTACTCTCCCTGTACACCACTGCCTGCTCTGACCCATAAAGCTTTCTATGTTCTCCCCCAGCTTTTCTACCAGAGCATGTGTATAGCTAATCACTTTTCTTCCCAGCTATGTATTATACAGTCCTGGCCACCCAGAGAAGGCAAACTAAGCAGGATTAAGCAAATGGTAAAGAAAGTATGAGCCTTTGGAGCCCTTCAGGGAATTAAAAAAAAATGCTTCTGATCCAAGCAACAAAAGCTTCAAATCGTCTTTTATCATATCAAAAAGCTTTCTGCTGTGTCTAAAGAGCCCTACCCTTTACGTGAACAACTTAGCAGACAAATGTCTAGCAATCATGAGAGCAAACATACCAAAAAAGCTTGGCATTTGGGGGGGGAAGCAGCAATCTTTCAAAGGCATTGCTGGGATCTTTCTTAAGGGTTTCTAACTGAGCCTAATACTGTTATTGAGGAACTTGTGTGCAGACAGAAAGATTGGTACCACAATCAGGTGACTGATAAGATCTATTGAGAAGTTGAAGAACAGTTTACAAAGAAGAGTTCAGCTTCATATGATCCTTGACTCTATTTAAAGAGAAGTGGAAGGAGAATATATTCTCCTATGTAATAGGATTACTTTTTTCATTTCAGGTTCTATACAGAGTGCATCTATTTTTAATTAGGATTGGATCTAGCAGTACAGAGAACCAAGCATAAAGGGTGAGAAATATTGTTTAGTCGGGGTCCTGGTTTTCCGTCTGCCTTTTGACATAAACATGATTGGAATGAATATCTTCAATGTAAAACCACAAGTAGATAAGAGATCTTAAAATCCTTTAAGACACTCAATTTAAAGTAAACAATTGACCAAAATGTCCACATTGCTGTATAAATAAGGAATTTTACTGTTGGGAGGTAAAGGATCCCGACTCAGCAGTGCCTATTTACAGAGTTAGAAACATGTTGGCAATATTTTTATCCTTCAGCATGAATTGGCCATTTTGGCTATTTTTCAGTTTCCCCTTTTGGACTTTTTTTTTCTACTTAGTGATAATGGGATACTGTAGGATTTTCCAAAGGAAATTTTAGATTTAAATGTATATTTTGATCAAGCAGTGTGTACCAGAATTATCCTCAGTTGTGAGATTTGAGTCACAGAATCCAACTAAAAATTGTCAAAATGAAACAAACAAAAAAATAGAAAAAAAATGTCCTTTTTTACATGACTTATCTAAGTAGTAAAATTTGATTGAAAGAAAACAAAAAGAGAAAAACTCACCAACTTGCCCTTTAACAAATATACCCCTGGTGTTTGTTAAACAACCTGCTATGGTACAAAGCACCACAAACAAGTTTTACAAAGACTATAAAAGAAATGAGTATGTCTACCACAAAAGCCTAGACTAGCGGTTCTCAACCTTTTTGAGCCACGACCCCCGACACTGACGTCACTGCGCATCACGTAATGATGTTTGGCTGGAACATTATCACGTATGTGCGTCACGTGATGAAGTTCGGGCGAAATGTCATAACGTACGCGTGTCACGTGATGACGTTCCAGCCGAACGTCATCACG
>WMED01015070.1:0-13789 GCA_019650415.1 Pipa parva | reverse complement strand
GGTACTGATAGCATAGACAAGGCACAGAAGGTACTGATAGCATAGACAAGGCACAGAAGGCACTGATAGCATAGAGAAGGCACAGAAGGCACTGATAGCATAGACAAGGCACAGAAGGCACTGATAGCATAGACAAAGCACAGAAGGTACTGATAGCATAGACAAGGCACAGAAGGTACTGATAGCATAGACAAGGCACAGAAGGTACTGATAGCATAGACAAGGCACAGAAGGTACTGATAGCATAGACAAAGCACAGAAGGTACTGATAGCATAGACAAGGCACAGAAGGTACTGATAGCATAGACAAGGCACAGAAGGTACTGATAGCATAGACAAGGCACAGAAGGTACTGATAGCATAGACAAGGCAGAGAAGGTACTGATAGCATAGACAAGGCACAGAAGGTACTGATAGCATAGACAAGGCAGAGAAAACATGTGGAAAACTCAAAATAGCACAGGAATCAACTAAAACCAGCGTGGATGATAATAGAAACTAGAGCACTGCTGAGGAGCACCCACTACTCGTGACACTTTTAGGGGCACATTTGTTAGTGTCGAGCAGGTTTTTCTACTAGTAAATGCAGGAGAAACAGCCTGTATTTAACAATATCATTTTTTTCTTCTATTTACTAAACTGTTTAAAAACCATTTTATCCCCCAAAAGAATTCTCAACCCTTAGGCTGACTTAAAATCCAAAATGTTTCTCCATTGAAAAGAGACATCAATATTGATCGGTAATGGAAGGAATTCTCATAGAAAAGTGTTGCAAAGTGTGCACTGGGTAATCATTTATTTCAATGGGGAAATCTTTTTATCCATCCTTTGTAAATCAGGGGGATTGAATTGTACATGGAAACAAACATTGACAGTGAAAGAGAGTGAAATCAGCTGATATGGTCAAATAGGTCTTAGTAAATATGCCTAGTCTGTAATTAATTTTAAAATGAGAGATTTTTGTCTTCATAAGGGTCAATCATGCACTGTTATATACTGTACATATTATTTATATATTAGAAAACATCATGGGGCATATTTACTAAAGTCTGTAGATCGAAAAAGTAAATTGTGTTTTTCACCCTCTTCTCCTATTTACTATGTGTCTGTGTAGTTTTTCATCACTGGTTTTCATTGTACATAGTTGCCGCCAGATCGATAACATCGATTACGATATCAATATCGCCTATACTTTTATTTACGATTTTATCTCGACATTTACAAAAGTAGGTGTTAACTGTTAAATAAACTGTTAAATCCACCTTTGATATATATCATTGAGAGAGAGACATTTGAAGTTAAAAACTGTAAAGACACTGATGGATACATTTTATTTTGTGGCATTTCTGAGATGAGTTTGTTAATGAACCATTGTTTTCCAATATCAAGCTATGCATGCCTTGATGACAAATATAATGTTTGGTGAAGGAAAGTTTGTGAATTTCAAGTAGTACAGTTTCTAAAATCTAGAAAACAGAAATGAACAATTCCCAGTATTCATGATATGAAGCTAAATATATTTAGCCACAAACTGGGACAAAACCATCAGGTTTGAAAATAAAAGCATTTACTTTTTCTATTTCAGATATGAAATTTGAAGCATGAATTTGAGCAAAACATGCAAACGTGTTAGGGGCCAATTCTACTCATTGGAATATTGCATGATTTAAAAATCAGTTCCATGTATGTTATACTTTAATTGCTAAATTGTTTTCCACTATGGATAAATATTTCTGTGGGTTTTATTCCCTTTTGAGCATACATATTCATTTTGTGAATTTTTGTGTCTTAGTCAATAGCACCATTATGCCCTTTTAACCAAAGTGTACTACGGGGGATATTTATAAAAAAATCATAAAAGTTTTCTCCTGGTATATAGATATTGATATACCTTTACTTAGGTCGAAAATATTAATATTGCCAATATCAATATTAATTAAGCCCCTTCTGACCTTTTTTATAGCTGAAAACTGTTTGCCTGATTGAGGGAGGCAAAAACCCATTATCTCCTATGGAGATGGTTTAGAAGAAGTCCCCTTTGAAAAGATCAGCGATATTGATATAGGTGGAAAAGGAGCTCCATTAAAAGTAATGTAAACTGTAGCAGTATTAACACATCAATATTTATCGATATCAATCATTTTGATATCGATACATTTTATTCAGCACTACGTAAGTTGAAGGAAATCGAAAATGTGACAAAAAGAAAAAAAAAACACCACTTATGCAGTGAAAAGCGGCAAAACAGATCGAATTGCAGAAAATAGGTCAAAATGGGATTTTTCCCTTGGAGTGCAACTCACCGTTTCCTCTGTCAATTTTAAGAGTTTACAACAGTTCGCTCTTCTTTTATTTCGAGTTCTACACCAAATGCATATTGATGGACCTCATTAATTTTTGGATCCATTGTTTTTAATTGTTTAAGTTTGGCATCTTGGTGTGTGTGCTTTGTTTGGGGAAGAAAGATATCAATCTTTTCTAGATTTATATTAGATTGGATTGAAAGTCTGTGCTCTATTTATGTTGCAGATACATTTTTCTATTAGTCTCCAGAAAATCACAGATTATTACTAGCTGAGATCAAAGTACTATATCATCACCTTTATAGTGGTGTAAGCGTACAGTGTTTTGTAATCCTTGACAAAGGCTGGTTATGCTGGGAAGGAACAACAACAGATAAATTGAGAGCTGCTATCAACAGATAACATTTTAAGGCTATCTTTTATAGATCCCAAATAATGTTGCATTTGTAGATTCTTGTTGTTCCTTTATCTTAATGGCATATAGCAGTTTGAGAAGAATATTTTGCCCTTCCCCAGAATGTTTTGTTCTTGATGGGTGATTTACAGGATTTTATTACTTATGTGTACAGTAATATGGTTATTAACTGATCTTTTATTGTTTTATTTATTGGTTGATTATGTGAAAACATCCTCAAGATTAATAGTTTATAAAGGCTAAGATCATCCTTAAATAATTATTCAGTTTGAGTTTTGCTC
The DNA here is from genome assembly GCA_019650415.1 of Pipa parva. Taxonomy (NCBI): domain Eukaryota; kingdom Metazoa; phylum Chordata; class Amphibia; order Anura; family Pipidae; genus Pipa; species Pipa parva. The sequence continues at coordinate 10,790 of WMED01015070.1, read as the reverse complement.
TTTAATTAAGCCTAACTGGTATCTGTGAGAGTACCTATGACATAACCAATAAGTGTTCTTAAAATGTATTTATTTCTGGTTAGGCACATCCTTCAGATAAGAAGCAACAATCTTGAAATCACCAAGCGAGTCTTATGAACCTCAAAGTAGCAAATGCATGATTAACATGGAAATATTCCAATAATAAAGAGAACCATTTTCTAAACAATATCATTTGTATGTTAATAAGAATTCAAAGATATGTTTATATTGCTAAGGGAAAAAACGCTGAAAGTATGATCCTGCTTTTAAAATATAAATTGAAACCATTTGGAATTGACTGCATTTTCTCTCCTTTTTACCTCCTTTCAGAAAGATGAAGGAAAGTTTATGATGAATAGTTTGACAGCCCTTTACTAAGTATGTTATAATAGAAACTGCAAGGCTACTGAGGCATGCTAGAAAGCCTGTTAGCCAAGCCATCTTTGCATAACAGGAGTTCTTCATGTGAATACCATAGCACATAGGTTTCAGTTTTGCTTTTTACAGCTGACATGTGCTATTGATTTAGGAATAATGCCAAAGCTTAATTTTCTCTGGGTTGAAATTTTCATCTTGATCTGAAAAGTCCTGCCCAAGGTAAGCAAACCTTTGTTATCTTCTTGCTGCTAAACATATCTTGACACATTCTGTTCTCTTTGTTGGTTTCTGTAAATGTTTTATATCAACCACTAAAGTAATTTGGCAGTGAAAAGAAGAAACAGTTTTACAACAAGAGCAACCAATATTTTAGTGCAGTAAGCTTTAAATGGCACAAATACATGTTTTTTAACTCATTTTGTTTGAGGAAACCTATGTTGCAATATTTATTATTTAAATAACAAATGAATATAGTATTTTGCTATAGTTATAGTAGCAATGCCGCTGGAGAGATAAGCAAAATGGTTGTGGGTCAGTTAACAAAGTGTTCATGGTTTGCCAGATTTTTACCAAGGGGGGAATTCACCACTGAGCGAAGTGAGTTCCGGATCCTTTGCCTCACTTTACACATGGTGTTATGCGCTCGCTGATGTCCTGCACGCAGACATCAGCGAGCGCTTTAAAGGGATTCCAGTCTCAGCAAGACCACTTGCCTCACCGAGACTGGAATCCCTTTAAAGCGCTCGCTGATGTCCGTGTGCTAAAGTCCAAATTGTTGTGTATAGGTGTGAATTCGCCAGATAAAGACAGTCGCAATAGGCTGCTACTGTCGCAGTTGCATCTTTATAATGAGAATATTGTCACAGTCGCGACTTTATTATGGGATAATTGTCACAATCTTAACTATAAAAAATTGTCACGACTTTACAATGGGGAAATTGTAGCGGATTTACTATGTGTGAAGCTGATACGCTGTAGCTTCTGACAAAACTTCTGCAGTGATGTCACAGGTCAGGATTAACATGCTTAATGTGTTCAAAATGGCTGCCATCAGTGTGCAGAGCTGTGCAACCTTCAGTGGGACAGTACAGAGACTACAGAGTGATTTTGGAGTTTTTAATGCCACCATTTAGGAGGCAGATAGATGTACTACTTATATATGTATCTGTGTGTAGGTACCTTTAGTTCTTCTTCAAAGTCAAAAAGTCACTATAACTATATTTTTCTTAGATTAATGTCAAAATAGTTCTACTTACGAAGGACTGATTGAAGGAAGGGAATTTTCACCACATTGGTTGCCTCTATTGCCAAGTTTCTGTATGTTTGTAAACTGAGTGTTTATAAGGCTAGGTTCACACTAGCATATTATGTGCATTGCATAATATGCTAGTGCAGGGGTTGCAACCTGTGGCTCTTTTGATGGCTGCATCTGGCTCTTTGACTGTAACTAGCAGTGCTCACATGCAAGCACCGCTCGTTAGAGTCTGCCGGCTAATCACCAGCAAGCACTGTAGAGACAAAGCTCTCTCAGTACTTCCGGGTTGCTATCCAATCTGGAGCCGCTGACCTCACTGTGCTTCCAGGTTGCTAGCCAATCCAGAGCCACTGCCATCACCGCGCTTCTGGGGCACTAGCCAATCCGGAGCCACTGACATCACATATGTTATGTCACATATGATGTCAGCAGCTCTGGATTCAAAAGGGCTGAGCAGAGCCACACATATATGGCTATCTCAGACCAAAAGGTTGCCAACCCCTGTGTGAAAAAAAAAAAGCTACGGCATATTTTGCCATTGTATCTACCAGCGACCATGAGAACACGCCCTCAGCGTTCACGGCTCTTCCTATCTGGCCGCATTTTGTACACAGCATTCCGAACATAGTGTATGTGTGTCATACGCTAGTGTGTCCGGAACCAGGTAAGTCCATAGGTTTACACTTGCAGCGTATTTTGTTTATATGTGCAGTTTACCTTCCATAAAAATACCTGTGTGAACTGAGCCTAACAGAAGTAAAATGTTTTGTGTGCCTGAAAAATATAAAGATCACAAGATAACAGTTATAGTAATAGTTACCAGGTAGACAAAAGTCTGCGGATAGGAAGAAATTGCTAAATGTTGCTGAATAGTTTTATCTCACATTTTTGTACTTTTCCATCTTTTTTTTTCTGTTTTGTCTTATTATTTTTGTACATCTTTTAAATCAGTACAGTAACACTTATCCATACAATTTATAGAAAATGTGACAAAAATAATTGTATAAGATTAATCACTTCCACCATTATAGTTGCATGAATGAAAACAAATGAACCATGACCTTTCTTAGTGACCTTAGCTAGGAATTCCATTCATTTATTTTACATTGTTATACCCCTTTGAATGAAAGTTGTTTACCTTTTATATACTGAATTTATTTCTACAAAAAAATAAACAAGGGCAAAACAGAACATCCCCAGATTGGAATACATCATAAAGGACAAGTAACTTCGACCATTTTGATTTGCAAGCTAAGTATTCAAACACATCACTTGTAAAAATGTTCTCCAAATTCACAGATTCCTTTTCTGTCAGCCAGTCCCTTTGTTTTGGAAGCACAGATTGAATGTATAGTAACTGTAAATACATTTGAGATATTTTTTCATTTTTTTTGGCATTGGTGTTCTTTTAAGGTTTATCAGTTTCTGCTAAATAAATCTTTTGCCGAAAAGATTCTTGGTTATTTAAAGAATTTTACAGTCATACATTTAAAAGTGTCTATTTTTCATTTAAAATTTGATTGCTTGAAATGGAGGAAGTGAATACATTGTATTTGTTTGATGTAAATAGTCTTCAAAAAGTTAGCTCTGAAATAAAAAATGTAGCTCGGACTGAATAGGAAAATGGCAGCTGTGGAGAGGTAGAGGACTGCTTCTGGGAAAGCTGATGCTTATTCTTTCTTCTTCTGTGCTGAATTTGGCATTGTGGCATTCCGTACACTAAGTGAAATCCTGGAGATTCCACTTAGTGTATGGAATGTCACATACAGTAGCAATATGAGGCAATATGAGAACCAATACTTCTGTGAAGAATTCCATCAAAGATTTTTTTTTAAGCATAAGAAAGGAAAAATCATCGAGTGGGGTAAAATGGTATTACGGTATGTTGTGTTCTACAGTCTTACCTTTGTAGTTTAGCTTATATATGCTTTACTGAGGCATTTAAAGAGATTTGCATTGCAATAAAAAATATTATAAATAATACATAATCTAATAAGAATAATCCCTTATATATGGTGTACAATTCTTTTTATTTATACTCTAGACAAGGTGTGACATAAATTAAATATTATTCTATTAAAGCAGAACAGAGATATTCATTAGGGCATGGGAATTGACAAAAGTTTTGTTAGATTAAACAACTGGCTTTGTGGCAGGCTTAGAGACACAGGAGAATTTTGAGGGGACTGAGATTCAGTGACTAAACCAGAGTAGCCAGCTTTTTAGTCCAGTGAGATTAGAGGAAGTATGTGTATTGCCTTAAGGCACGACAATTAATTAATTGGCTATGTTAGCCATTTAAAGCTGGGATTTAACTGTGCAGTCTGCTGATATTTCTACTGCATTTGACTGTGAATTTAACTTAAACTGACTATTTCCAACAAAAAAAAAAACTTTTTATTGAATGACATAAGTATGAAATGATTTAAATAGTTTAAAAGTTAATGACTGAGTGACTGGTGCAATTTACACTAAACTGTTTGAGTGCCTCACCCACTTCCTGAAATAACTGAGATGGGGAAACAACTTGTGTAGAGAAATGAAGATTGTTACACCTGCTAGTGCACACAGGGCACTGCACTACACAGTATGTGGCCAGAAGGGCATAATTATATTAAAATTATAAAGGATTAGGCATGGCTTGGCATGGGAAGGGAACAGACACACAATAGTTGATTCATTATTTATACCTGACAAAGTTCTAAATCTGCCAAGTTCGAATGGATTTTTTTCTAGCCGTCACACAGCCACACCATGCTAAATGGGGCTGATAGTTTTGTATAGTGACCTGGCCATCAACAACAACTTAAGCATGGCTCCATACTTCAAAAGCTGGATGATTAAAGGGCTCTTTTAATTATGATTATTCATACCTAACATGAGACTTTGTGTAGCAACCAATCTATAAGAAAAAATGTTCAGATATTCCTTCCATTCGCTGTATGGAATATTTCTACAGCTTTGCTATTTATTGTGTCTTAATGAGCCAATATATATCAAAATATTGGTTAACTACCTGAAAATTTGCGAAATCAACTTTGTCATTTTGTCACACCAAATTGCAAGTAAACCTAATCAACACTTTTGTTACAATCACTACTTGAATAAGCTTTGTTGAAGCCCTTGAAATTTTGAATGTTGTAGCTTTAGGTATGCATTTAGATCACCAAGGTCATAGGCTTATTTAACTTGCTTGTCCCCCTAATACAATCTTGCTGGATTTATGTTTTTACTGTAGCAGACTTATCTATTGTCTCTATCTTGATATGATCCTTCTACTGTTTCTTTTCTTTTTCTCTAGATTTCTAATATTCAGCTCTCTAAGTCCAAATGATGACATTCTCATGTGACATAATTTATGTCAGTTATCTATAATTTTGCATGTGTAATTTTCTACCTATAATTTTTTTTCTAATACTAATTAGGTTTCTGTATTATACGCAGGGCCTCATTGTCAAAAGTCTGAATAGTCCCGTAGAGGTCTGAATTCACATCTATTTGCCTCATCCCCACATTCACTTATTGAATAAACTCTGGGCAGTGGTGAATACATATTACCGACAGGCAACTCAATTCCAAAATCCAGTAAAATCCACTCCTTTTCATAAGGTAACGGGTGCTCTGGAGAGAGGACGAACTCCAAATCCAGTAGCGGCAAAAATACTCTCCGGCACTCCAAAAAGTAAAAATAAAAACTGCTTTATTGTGAAAAAGCCATTAAAACCAGGATCCAATAAGACACATTAAAAAGCAGCACCTTACGTGTTTCATGCCAAAAAACACTTAATCATAGTAATCTGTGCAGTGTTACAGTTTCAGTATATGTAGGAAGTACCGGGCTTGGTGGCCACCCATTACTAGTAAGCTGTGTTAATCATAATTTAATACATGCTATTCCACCCATTACTAGTAAGCTGTGTTAATCATAATTTAATACATGCTATTCCACCCATTACTAGTGAGTGGTGAATGCATGACCAATCTGGGTGTCTTCGATAACGACAATCTTTTTGAGCTCTTCATATTTATTTGCGTGTTAGTGCACAGGTGCTTCTACTATTGACTAAAATGTGGAATGTGTCGAACTTGCAAATACAACTAGGTATACTTCTCCAAATTCACCTGTTTGACTTCGCCATTTCAAAGTGGCGAATGGGGGGGGGGAGGGGGTCGATGGCAGCACTCCAGTGTTCTATAAGGTGACTATTCATTCAAACAAAAAATTGCGTATGCTGTAAAGAATACACAAGATAAGCAGCGCTACAAACTTTTACAGTGATATGAAAAAAACTTTCTATGTGAAAAAATAAATAAAAATAAAAGTCCAAGAAAAACAAAAATTCTCCTTTAAATTTGTATTGTGAAAAGATTCTGATTGAATCCACTTGATGCCGCCTCTCTTGTTTAGGAAAAACTCCTTCCAAAAGTGTACTTGTGACAACCAAAAAAAACCTGTGCAGAGGCGCAAACAAATAGGCACTAGATAGTGCCTTATCACATGATTTTAAATATTTTAAAAGAAAGTCCCAAACGTACTTTTCAAAATAATATCTCGTGAATGTGCACGTGAATAACATGAGGGAAAAGGAAAAAACCAGCACTCTTGTGCAACAACCAATCATGTAGTGTCACAACGTGTAACGATACTTATGCGCTTACCAGAAGGCAAGTGTATTTCAGCATTGAACAGTTGTTATAGGTGCAATAACAGGCTCTCTCCCTATCTAAATACCTTTGTGAGAAGATTTATCATTGTTTTTAAATTGGATTTATTAAAGTACATATCGCACTATGGAGGCTTTTCTGTTTTATGTTGCTGACATACTGAGGAAATAAGTTACCCTGAAGAACTGCTGTCAGTATTGGCCTAAACATCTAGTGGGAGAGAGCCTGTTATTGCACCTATAACAACTGTTCAATGCTGATATATAGGACCACCAATCCCATAGCAGCAAGAGAGATGGGGACCAAGGGAAGGGGTGTGTGACTGACCTTGATTAATCATTCAGGGGAAAAGGGAGGGGGTAAAATGGACACCCTCTTTGTGTACATGTCCTCCACCCCCATCCACAGGATAAGGTTATGGGGTTCATTTGAACCCATGCTTGCATACATTTCATTATTTCTGCCTACCTCACTGGGACCTTGAGTGCTGCAACATTAGTGACTGGAACTGGCCCCCTAAACACTTGGGGGCTTGATTACATTATCACATGGGTTTCAGCAATATAATTGATTTGGGCTATTTTTCTTTGTTTTAGCCTTTTTGCTTTAGATTTGTTTTTACTGAAATTTTTTTAAAAGTAGGCAAATAATCGATTATCAAATTTGGGTAAAATGGATCAAGGAGCATCAAAAGGATTGACTTCTACATTTATTTTTTTTTTTTATAAATATCAACCTATATTTACCAGTCATTCTGATAAACAATGGGTGTACTAATAGTAACTGGTAAAAAAAACAACAAAAAATATTTATTAGTGCTTTCAAGAAATAAAATTTAACCATAGCACCTGCAGGAGTTATTCTAAAGTTCTGAAGATGCTTGTTCAGGACCTTTCTCCACCATCTAGCTCCATGGGAGAATATTTCATGAGCTATTGTGCTGTTTTTGTGCTGTAGAAATTTTCTCCTGAATGAAAATGATTATTTTGTTAATACACTGGATATACACTAGAAAATGTCAAGGAACCACTGTAAGATGGGAAAAGACTTGATCGGTTATTATTCTAAAACTATTTATCAATACACAAAGAGCAGGAACTGCATAAAAATCAGTACACTAGTTGCCAAAACATGCAGATCAGCTTTAAAAACTGCCTTGAAATGCACTTGTAAAGTATGCCTACAATAAACATTTTTCAGCAGATGTATTTGATCTACTATAGCTTAACTGTTCTGCACACAGCTGCATTAGATATTTTTTATAGATTTATATGGTAGTCTTACATATTAATGTGGAGCCTTAAAAAAGAAAATCTAAAAAAACTTCAAGTTAAGCCTTTACAAATGTTAAAACAGATATGCTATGAGAATCCCTATTTTTATTGCATCACAAAAAAGCTTTTAAACTAGGCTGAAAAGTAAACGTTATTTTCATTTACTTATTTGTTCCTTGATGCCATGTTAGTGAGTGTCTTTTTTTTTTTTTTTTTTTTCGAGAATTGTCTAAGTGATAAATGCTTAAAAGGCTTTAGGAAAAAAACATTGCTATGCAATGACACATGTCAAAGCGCTTCTCCTCCGCTGGTGCGGCAGGAGATTCAAATTGTAGCTTGTTCCAGGCACTCGCTACATGAACATCTTCCATTCTAGGCTTCAGAGTCCCTATTGATTTTCCTGTTTTGACTCCTTGTTCCTAGTACTTTCTAGTCCTAAATTCATTCTCAGTACTCCCTATTTCTCCTCCTTTATTCATATATTGATAGTTGTTGAACAGTATCTGATCATTATTAAAGAAACAGTACCTTACCTGATCTACCAATCTTCAGTCCAACTACCAATAACGGGGGGGGGGGGGGGGTAAACCTGTGGGTCCCAACCTGTGAGTCTTCTTGATGCAAAGGCCATACAATCTTGCAGAGATTAAGGGTGAAGACTGAGAGATAATTAGACTCTATGCTTCAGGTGAGCCCATGCTGAATGATCACTCTGACAGATCTCCAAAGTTCTGCTTGAGGAGATGGGAGAACTCTATAAAAAATTCAACCATCTTTGGTCTTTTATGTCTAGACAAAATAAATTACTCATAAAGAGTAAATGGAACACCAGTTGAAGTTGGACAAAATAAAATGCATGTAGAAGACTCCCAGACCTTGAAAAGAAGGATCAGAATGATCTGATGAACCAAGACTAAACCCTTTGACCTGAATGCCTAGTGAAATGTTCAGATTACAACTGCAGGAACTGAAGGATTAGCAAGAACTGAAAGGAAGAAAAGCTGTTTCAGAGAGTGCTGAACCTCAAGATTCGCCTTCCAACAGCACCATGAGCTTCTTTAAAGTAGAAGGTTGCAATATACTGTATATTTTAAACATGTTAAATGAGGTGAGATGGAATCCTTAGCTGCAAACTAGGTTTACCAATTAGATCTAAATGAGAGTTCCAGCTTACCACTAAACGTAACTAAACGCCTAAAGGATAAGTGCACCCTCATATGGTTAACGAAAGTATTGTATTGCAGCTGTGTATATAAATCTTCATTACCCTGCAAAATGCAATTCAAAATTGTACCTTGTTAAAGTAAAGATACACTGTATATGGACAATATTTACTGAGATCAGTTCTACCAAACATTTATGATCATTATTCCTATTATTTCTGAACACTGTCTTGGGGTGACTTTTAAAACTGCTCTTTCCTTCTCCTAAGTACATTGCTACCTCTACTAAAAACTGATGATTTTTCCTTTGTAACATTGCAAAAATCCATACATTTCTCTCTCAGGCCACTGCTAACACCCTCATGCATGCCCTTGTTCTTATCCAGCTTGGAATATAGCAATGCCCTTCTAATTTGCTTTCCAGCTTCCCAGCTTCCCATCTTTCCCCACTCCAATATATTCTAAATTCTGCTGCTAGAATTATTTTCTCCCCCCCCCCTCCTCAAAGTCTCCCTCCCAACTCCTGTATGTTCCTTGGTTCCCAGTTAAAAAAAAATTAATTACAGGGTTCTACTTTTGACAATTAAACACTTCACTCTGTTGCTCCTCCCTATATCTCTTCCCTTGTTTGCCCTTATACACCTAGCCATCAACCCCACTCTTCACAAGGCAACTTTTTTCATGAACCACTCACCATGATCACCCATTCCCATCTTAAACCCTTCTCTCTTGTAGACACTTAATTTTAGAATTTTATGCCCTTTTACCTCTGCCAAGAGCAATCCATCAATCCATCTTCAAAACTAAATTGAAATCTTACCTCTTGGAGCTCTAACACTGGTTTTCATGTCTATATTTTATTTTTAAGCAACTATTTATTCTATTTTGTATTTTTTCCTTATTTAATAGCACCTATAGGCTAATGAACTGACACTTTACGTTACTCCACTTGTTACCCTCCTATCGGTTTTTGTAAGTCTTCCTCCTATTTAGTTTGGAAACTCTATGGGTCAGGGACCTCCATCCTCTTGTTTCTGTCATAGTGTAGTACTAGGAGTGATGTGTTTTCTTGATTATATGCTTGTGATTTACCTCACATGCTCTTTGTTAAGCACTTTTCCCTTGTCTGTATTATAACTGTATTTTTGGATTGTACAGCGCTGCGTAACCTAGTGGCACATTATAAATATAAATATACATACATACATACATAGAGCTTTCTTACCATCCAGATTCAAAGCTGATCAAATGTTCCACAGTCCCTTGATCCATTTAATAGTTGTAAACTGAATTTTTTTTAATCAAGCTATTTTTACCCCAGTCCCTAAGAAGTACACAAGGATGAGGTTTACAAAGAATATAAATATACCTAGCTCCACTGCCAACTTTACAGGTATTATTGTTCACTGTTGTTCAGCTTGTGCACTTATGAGCTGGTGTAAGAAGGCCTATACATAAGATATATATATATATATATATATATATATATATATATATATATATATATATATTTGGCACTGCTACCCTTTAAAAACAAAAGACTCTAATATATTCATAGTTATGGGTTCATAATAAATTAGTTTGCCTCCCAATAATCAGGTGGAGACTGCAGTATGTAATCAGCATAGAGCTGCTACTATACTACTGGACATTTTGACAAATACACTAAGGGATTCATTCATCAAAGTCCGAATTTGCCTTGCATAGTGACTTTGCGTCTGTTCGTGTCAATACGACTAGGAAGTCATGAATTCAGTTCTTCTAATTCATGAGGCAGTGGACAGCGTCAGATGCCGTCACATGTGTAGTGTGGCATAGTCAGTCGCACAATAGTAGGATGAGAAGTCCTGTGGAGTGAGGAGAATTCCTCCAGTGAAGGGCAGTGACGTCAGTCTCATCATATCCCACTAACTGTATATAAGTGAAAAATACTTATTTTTATATGTCACCTTGTACCTAGTTTACGTTTAATAGTAATGGATATGTAGTCGGTATGCTCAATCCCATGCAGTATCGAGTGTAACAGTAAAAACA